>SNQJ01S0077392.1:0-36516 GCA_010110895.2 Picea sitchensis | reverse complement strand
GATTTGAAGGAATGAGTAATGCCACCTTGCAAACCCACCCTTACCCTTGGTTAATTGATTTGGGTTTTTGTTGATTTATTTAGGGGTTATGTTTTAAAGTTAAACATTAAATAATTGTCACATGTTTAAATTTCAAATTTAAACATGTGACTCTTTAATGTAACTTAACTAGCCCTAACCCTACCCTACCTTCTATTTAAAGAACCCCCCCCTACACCTATCCTACAATCATTCTACTTATGATAGCATGGAGGTTCCTTAAACCTGCGGCCTCAGTCCTCTACTGTTAATAGTTGAAGTGTGAAGCAGCCTCTTTTGTTCTCTGGTGTAGTGACCCCTTAAGGGCTGTCGTCCCTTTGATATAGCCGTTGTGTGGTTGCTGGGGGGTGTTGCATCCTATGCTATTGTGTGTTTGTTGGGGGGTGTCGCGTCCTATTCTGCTGTGGGATTGTTTGCTGGGAGGTGTCGCGTCCTATTCTGATGTGGGTTTCATTGTTGCATCCTCTTAAGGGTACGACCCTTCCTCGGATCTGTTGTCTAAAGTCTTATCCCTTGTCTTTGTTGAGTTGGATCTTCAATGTGTGAGTTGTGTGTTGGTGACTCTATTCTAGTCTGTTGTATTTCCCTCATGCAAGGGTATTTCTAAAGGGTTACTATTTGAAAAAGCTCCTACACTGTCCACTATAGAAACAAGGGTTTACTTACAGACCTGCATGTATAGATATGAGAGTTTCTTGAGTAAATTTTTTGGCTGGGAAGGGTTTGGGTCCTTTTGTGTTTTGTTCCAGTGACCCTTAAGCTTGGTGGCTTGCAAGCTCCATCATTCTTTGGCATAAGAGATCAACTTGGTCCATGAACTGAACCTTTGTCTAAGCATAACAATCAGGACCTATATCTATTGTGGTTACAGTTTTTTCTTCTGAGGTAGGTTGTTGTAACAGGTATGTTTCCTACTTGTTTCTCCTTGAGTTAGATCTGATCTCATTATAGATTTGTTTATGCTCTTTGTAAATTGATCAAGCAGAGTTTTTAGTACTGTGTTATATAGATCTGCTATTGTATCTAAAGTGTTGTTCATTACTGTCTATGATCTGAAACTTGGTTCATCATATAGATCTAGTGTTATCTGATATTAGCTTACAGCACTACTGTTAGATCTGAGAAATTTTATGAGTTCTTCTCTTTTGTTGCTACTGTATATTATAGATCTATCTTTTATATGATCTTATCTCAGTTTAAGTAACAGATCTAAGTTGTTCTTGCATTGAAATTAAAAAGAGACTGTTGTTTTTCAAATTTACCCTAAAACTAACATGGTTTCAGAGCTATGGACGTGAAGAAGCTCAAGAAGAAGTCTTGAGCCCACGTAGATCCTACACTGGGTATTTGTTTTGCATATCAGGAGTTGTTGGAAAGGAACTTAAATCTCTGTCATGGCAAGAACAGATTGAAGTTAAATCTCAAGCATATATCCTTTCCAACAGGTTATACTCCGTGTTATTGTCTCTGCATCTATCAGTAGGTAAGATCTGACTAAGGGTTTGAATCCCTGTGGTGATCTTCGAATCAGAATCTCTATATTTCTGAATCTGTCAATAATAACCAGATATTATCCTTGTGTTTTGAGGTGGATACCCCTAAGAAATTCATTGAAATCAACTACCACAGCCTGGTCAACAGTAGCAGAGGTGTGTAGAGGTACAACCTTCAATTTATTGGTTTTGATGTGCCACATACAGTACACCCTTGAATGTATTCTTCCCATTTTTTATCCCATATTGTGCCAATAGAGGTATCTTTGCAAATTGTCAAGTGCCTTTTGTGCTCCAAAGAGGCCAACTATAATAATTCGTTTGATTTTCAATTCTAATCTTCAAAGTCAAGTTTAAAATGTTTTGAGTTTGTAGTAGATCACCTTGAAGATGGTAGAACTTGTAATCCTCGATATTTGTTCTAGTCATTTTCTTCAATGCTTCAACTATGTGGCTGAAGTCTTGTCAATTGGGTAAAGAATGCCAAATTTGCGGGAGTCATTTGACCTTTCTTTTATCAATGTTCTTAAAGCAATAATTGGTGGTCTAGATAGAGATTAAACTACTAGAAGTTTTTGCTCCTGTTTTGTTCATAATGACTAGGTTGAATTGTTGGAAGGAGATTGACTTATTTGAGGTGTTAATGCTTTTGGAGTTTCAATTGAGTCTGCAAATACTACAGTGGCTCATGATTAGTATGCACAGCCATTTCCTCTCTTATCAAGTAGTGTCGCCAGTGCTTAACTACTTGCACATATGCATACATCTTTGTATCATAGGTTCAACACTTCTCAACCGAATCAGAGATGTCATTTAGTTGAATGCTATCAACCTTGCCTTCTTGGGCGAGCATGTCTTCCATGGTGTAAACCGATGTGTCAATCTTTACTTCAAATGATGGTCTAGCGTCATTTAGAGCTACTACTAGTGCATTTCCCTCTTTGTGTTTATTGCAGGGCTGATTGATTGTATAGTTCGTCCCCCCCTTCCTATTGTTTGTCATGGTTGTAAAGAACAGCTACTTATCTGTTGTAGCAGTATGGTTAAGTCTTGAGGGAACAGCCCCTATTCTACCCTATTGTGTGAGGTCCCTAGGGTGGGGCCCTCCTTGTTGTCTTGTGTGCATGGGGTATTATCCTTTACACTGCAGTATAGGATAAGTTTGGGGCTGCAACCGTTTGTCTGCTATCTGGAGTGTCTAATGCAAGATTGGGAAAGTCTCTCTTTTAGAAGTTTACAAGATTTTTTTCTTTTATACTGTTGACTGAAGTTTAAATGACAAACTCAGTTAAAAGAAGATCAGATCTAGTCTAAGGACTGATGAAAATTGTTGGGAGAAGAAAATCATCATCTTAAAATGATAGGTGATATTTTTGTGAAGTTCATTTTAATTGGTAAAATGATCAGCCCTTATTTAATAAGTTGTTGATAGATTACATAGTCTTAACTGAACTGCTGGTAATGGGATTCCTAAACTGTGGATTTGACAGCACCTTATGTATACTCATGCTTCATGTTACAAAAAGTAAACAAGTTTAAAATCTGACCTCAATGCTCCGAATAGTAGAATCTCATAAATGATTTTGGTGTTTAGCCTTGAAGGGGATGACTCTTGACAATGCAGTATTTGACATTTTGTTTGCTTATGACAGTAAGGTACTCTCTTAAGGACACTAAAGTTATTTGAACTAATTCTGCAAACTAAAAATGATAGGTGATATTTTTGTGAAGTTCATTTTAATTGGTAAATGCTCAGCCTTTATTTAATAAGCCGTTGATAGATTACATAGTCTTAACTGAATTGCTGGTAATGGGATTCCTAAACTGTGGATTTGACAGCACCTTATGCTTACTCATGTTTCATGTTACAAAATGTAAACAAGTTTAAAATCTGACCTCAATATAGTAGAATCTCATAAATGATTTTTGGTGCTTAGCCTTGAAGGAAATGACTCTTGACAATGCAGTATATTTTGTCTGTTTATGACAGTAAGGTACTCTCTTCAAGGATGGATTTTACTGTTTTCACTCGCACTTATCCCAATCCCTACCAATCACTCCTTATCACTCCAAAAATGTTTAATGCCCTTTCCCAATATTAATGAAATTTGCAAACATTAATATGCATAAATTGAAATGAAATTTTGACCAAACACATGAAATAAATAATCTTTTCAATGGTCGCATAAATAATTATACCATGACATTAGTTAATAATATTTAAATGACACAAAGAATTTTGATCAAATCGACCCTGGAAAAACCTCTGCTAAAGGTGGGGAAAACCAGGGAGAGAGAGGGAGTTCTTATTTCTTCAAATCTGGAAATTACATCAACAAAAAATAAAACCAACAAAGAATTACTTCTTATCTCTTCCCTTCGATTTTCGTGCTTGAAAGTACGTATTGAAACCAACCACCACCAAAAACGCAGTAATAATACGAATGCACCGCATCGACCGTAACGAGTCCTGAGAAATGTACCTGTAATTATCGGGCTGCCAGACGGCTTACCGCATACCAGACGGATCAATAAATGCTCTTTTTCACCTCGTTTTGTCACGGGAAAGTATGTCAATGTGCACAAAGAACTCGCCGGTCTCAAATCCGCAATCGCACGGATCATTTAATGTTGTTGGTCGCCTGACGTTATGCGGCTCCAGCCTTTGCCCTTGAAAATCGGCCTCCTCTTGCCGCCTTTCACTTTCTGAAAATAGAAACCCTTCTCCTGCTCTTGCTCTCTCTCAACCTCTCAATCTCTCATGGAAAGAATGAATTCGTTGTTGGTCTTTTTCCTCCTTTAGAATTCCTAAGTGACTCTTAGGTTACCTTTGATCCAATGATTGCCCAAGATCAACGGTGAGAATTAAATGCTCCATTAAATTCACTTTATTTAATTTCACCACCCAACTTAAATAAAACCCACTTGGTGCTTTTAGTTCCTAAGTCACTTTTCAATTTCTAATTTAAAGTTCACTTTACCAATTATAAAGGACTTTATGAAAAAGACCCACTTTAAGTTGTGGACCACATTCCTAGGTAAAATATTAAAAACCCATAGGAACCACTCTTGTCCAAGGTACAACCATTAAAATTCAACACTCCCTCACCGAGAGTGTTCCTCACCACACCCAACTTGTCCCTCAAATGAACATGCTTGCCCCGCGGTAAGGCCTTCGTCAAAATATACGCTACCTGCTCATCCGTTGGCACAAACTCAAGCTTCACAATGCCCTTCTGAACATAGTCAATGCATGAAGTGATATCCAATGTCAATATGCTTAGATCTATCATGTAACATACCGGGATTCTCCGTGAGCTTGATGGTACCGATTGTCACAAGAAATCACAGAGGATCTAAACAATTTCCTATATTAAACAAATCTTGCTTAAGCCATACGTTTCACAACAAGCCGCATCAGTCGCCATATACTCAGCCTTCGCATAACTCGCTATTGACTGCCGTCCGACCGGAACTACTACATCGGCCACAACCCAACTAAAACAACATCCGAAGTATTCTTCTCCGACAAACACTCGCCTAACTGAACCGTACCCCGCCGCCTCACCTATCTCCACGCATACTCAAATACCCAAAGTCTAATGTGCCCCGTGGTAACGGCGACTGCTTTTGTACCGCCTGCCAGGTCGTCAATTCCACCATGAATCGCCTGGTAAAGAATCGCGAAACATATATCCGGTCGAGGTTAACTGCATACATCAAGGAACCAATCAACCGACGATATAAAGTAGGGTTCACAAACGGAGAAGCTGAAGTGCTAACCTTCTGCCAGTTGGTGATCATAAGAGTGAACATGGGTGATTGCAAACCCATGTCCTCTCCCATGTTGAACCTCGCTATATCAACCGCGCATCGCTCTCGCCCCGTGAAGATATGCCCTCCTCCCCGCCATACCTCCAACCCTAAGAAATAGTGCATCACCCATGTCCTCATATCAAACTCGCTAAAGATCCTCTTGCAACCTCAATCACTTCCGTGATGAAAAGATCATCCACATAGAGAACTAGAATAAGTGGCTCACCTCCAATCACAATGTAATAGAGCTTCACATCCGACTCACTCCTCATAAAACCACCGCAGTTATAAGTATCAATGCGAATACCAAGCTCTGAAGCTGTTTCATCTACGCGTCTGCCCGCCTGCTTACACATGAGTCTCCCGCCCATGTACAACAAAGCCCAATGGTTTCTCTACATACAATCTTCCGGATCCAAAACCCCGCTCGTAAATGCGGTTCGACATCCATCCGATGATCTTCCAACCCATCTCGCCGCACGTGGAAACAACTGATCCGATAGATGAATATCTAGCAACAGCTGCGAAAGTCTCATCATAATTCAATTTCTACCCGTGAGAATCCTCTCGCCACGAATCAAGCCTTGTACTTCTCAATGCCGCCATCCAGCAGATGCTTGATCTTCTAGAGCCATCTAGAAGTAACAACAAATTTCCCTTCAGGTCTCGGCTAATTCACCTCCCAAAACATCATTCTTCGCGATTATATTATACCTCAACCATAGCCTTCCAAACTCGCCGGGCGGGCGGCCTCCTCATAGCTAGAAGGCTTAGACTCTGTGATGCTGGTCACCATAGCTATGTGAGCACAAAATCTCTCCGATGGCCCTACTCTCTCTAGTAGCTCTCATCGGTCCTCCAAAATCATTCCCGGCTTCTCGCCGTGAGTCTCCGGCCACTTGGGCTTCTCTTCTCGATGGAACTTCCCAATAATATCAACTTCCCCGGCGACCGAATACCGAACTCGACCAACCGCGTTTCAGGACCTCGCACTGCATTCTCGCTCGGAATTGCACTGCACGGAACCTCGCATCAATACTTGTGGAACCGAATCGTTCTCCGTATACCATGAGTACTACCAACTAGTGGACTATAATGTGAACCAAAGAACCGGCTCGCTGATTGCTTCCCTGATCGCTTCATCAGCCACCGTGGAACCACCACCGTGACCCCTCAGAATCTCGAAATACCTGCATCAGCCAATTCTCGGTCCTGGAACTCGAGGCCCGTGAACCCGCCCTTTAACTCCCCGGCTGTGGTGCTAGAGTCGCGGTTTCTCTCGAACTCCCCAGATCTCATAGCCTTCGCTCGGGGAACTTTACATCCCGGTCAATAAACCACTCTCCTCACGCGGGTATAACCGACACGCCTTTAGAGACCTCATCAGAACTCCAAAGATACCCTTTCTCGGCAGCGGGTTCCATCTTTCTTCCTCAACTCTTTGGGATGAATGAATAGGTGACACAAAAAAAGATACGTAAGTGTCCCACCTGAGGTTTCTGCCCAGTAAAAGCCTCATCTGTTGTCACATTCCCCAAAGCTCTATGAGGACTTCTGTTCTGCAAGTAAGTAAACAACAAGCAGCTGCGTGCCCTCTCGCCACAAAACAAAGGTGGACCTCATCATGGATCATCGCCGAAATGCCGCTTCTACAATGGATCGTTTTCCTCTCGCAACCCCGTCAAGCCAGCAATAAATATCTCTCCTCCTGGATGCCTCTCAGACAATAGTCATCGTAAATTACTGAGGTATATCTCTCCGCATCCCAATTCCTCGGGAAGACCTGATCTTCTTCCCCGCTTGGTTCTCCACAAGAGTTTGAACTCTTGGAACCATTGAAAGACCTTCTTGGTTCAAAAGTAGATTCAGGTCTTCCGGAATAGTTACCAATGAACAAAACATAGTACGATAACCACTCAAGGAATAGAGATGACATCCCCGCTAACATCCGGAAAGTGAATCAAACTTAAGATCCTCAGATTCTGCCACAATAGCGTGAAATGGAGCTCTTGGCATACTTTGCCCATGGCACATCCTACATACATCATACCGCCAATACCGGGTTCGGCAAACCCGCTGCGGAAATGTCCTCAAGATCTCGTGAGCGCCCCATATACGGGCAGGACCTGATCCACTTCGTGCCAAAATTCGCATTCATGTCAATGCTCCAACCGCTCCAACCAGCAACCTGCATAAATCCTCCGCTCCTGACTATCACTTGTATGTAAGCAATGTTCCCTCCCTTGGGATACAAAGCACCTGTCCCCCTCGAATACTACCTCATAGCCTCGATCCTCAATAGTAGAAATTGAAACAAGGTTCCATGTCAAGGCTGGAACATACAAGACATCGCACAATTTCGAGGAGGAAGTGACTCCCTCTGAAAAATAACAGTCCCCACCCCAGCTGCACACACAGTGCGATCATCACCAAGCACCACATCAGCCCCTAGTGTCCTCTCTGTCAACACTGAAAACTGACTCCTGACACCAATCATGTGACGAGAAGCGCCACTATCAATGTACCAAACTAACGAAGAAGAAGTGCTAGAAGACGACCCAAAGAATCCAAAGAGAACTCTGCCTAAATCGGTGGTTGAACTCATCTACCGTCAGTCAAGCCGCCACGCCTCTCTTCTTATTCCCCTCTTCCTCCAAGCAGACAAGTAATGCATAATGCCTCTGTTTCTGGCAAGCCCAACATCCGACTTTGCTCATATCCTTCTCCCCTTTCGTAGTCTTTCCCTTCTCATTGTGACCTCCAGGATTTAGTCTCCTCTTTTTGGTTTTCTTTCCTTTTCCCTTTGCTGCAAGTGCCACATCTCCTCATCCTCCTGCACACCACACGAGCCAACACCATGCACATACCCTCTAATGGGTCTCCTCCCTCAGACAAAGTCATCCCAAAGCTCTATCCCAGAAGGACATTCTCCCAGTTACAATGTTCTCCATTTAACACAGCCCACTGGCTGGCCACACACCGCTCAAGGCTGTCCACAGCTCAGACCGTATCACCTCCCCACCAGCCTCCAAGCTCATCCCTCTCACCAGGTAATCCAAGAGATAACATGTGACTGGATTCGACTTTAGTCATCTTGATGCTCTTCAATTCTCTCTAAGCACCATCTTCCTCTTCTCATTGGAATTCTGAAACAAGTTTTTAAGAGTAGTCCACATTTCATGTACATATGTCTAGAAGACACATGAGGAATAATATGGTCCTTCACCGCATCAAACAATATCCTCTTTGCTTTGATGTCCTTCTAGTGAAGGCAGTCAAGGCAGCAGGATCAGTCGAAATAGCCACCACTGGTGTAGCAGTAATACCCTCAACAATATCCCATAGCTCATTTTCCCGAAAGAGCAACACTATCCTTGCCCTCCACGAACTAAAGTTCGCTGCCCCATCCAACCTATCCTCAACTTCAAACTCCGAGCCATGACTAAATCAACTCAATAGAAACCCAAAATAACTCTGCAGAATCCCCAACCTGCTCAAAACAAATTTCTGCCCTCTTGTCTTCCGTCAGCCTAAACCATCGCTGTCCCACAAAACAAGGAAAATTTCAAATAACCAAATTTTGCAAATTCCCATGGTTTTATTTCTACGCCCAACCAAGCTCTCGATACCATGTTGATTTTTACCGTGTTTTCTTAACTTCGCATTATCCCAACCTGCTTCAATCCACTTATCACTCCAAATGTTTAATGCCCTTTCCCAATATTAATGAAATTTGCAAACATAAATATGCATAAAATTTCGAAATGAAATTTTGACCTAAACACATGAAATAAATAATCTTTTCAATGTCTGTCTTAAAACTCGTAAATTATGACAGCAAGCACAAATTTAAATGACACAAAGAATTTAAATCAAACGGGACTTCGGAAAACCCCAAAGGTGGGGAAACCAAGTGAGAGAGAGGAGTTCTTATTTCTTCAAACTCTGGAAATTACATCAGCCAGCCAAACCAACAACAGTAGCTCATTTCATTTTCCCTTCGACTGCGTTTTGAAAAGCGCACAGAGAAAACCAAATTACCACTTCAAAAACGTAACATACTGCATCAGACGGACCGTATCGGAATTTGAGTAGTGTGCCCGTAAATTAGCCGGCCATTGCATTTGGCTACCGCATTAACCGACGGACTAATAAATGCTCTTTTTCAATTGCTTTATGTTGTCAGTATGCCGAATGCACAGAACTCGCTAACCCAACCGCACTGCATCTGGATTATTTACGTCGCTATTGCCTCTCTGATTTATGCGTCTAGCCTCTTTGCCTTGAAAAAATCATGCCTCCTCTTGCCTCTTTCCTCAGAAAGGAAACCCTTTCTCCGTTTCTGCTCTCAACCTCTCAATCTCTCATGGAAAGAATGAATTGGTTTTTGGTCTTTTTCCTCCCTTTAGAATCCTTAAGTGACTCTTAGGTTACTTTTTTGATCCAAGGGCTCACATTGCCCAAGATCACTGGTGAGAATTAAATGCTCCATTAAATTCAATTTCTATTTAATTTCACTCACCAACTTAAATAAAAACCCACTTGGTGCTTTAAGTTCCTGAGTCACTTTTCACTTCTAACTTAAAGTTCACTTTACCACTTATAAAGTGACTTTATGAAAGAGACCCACTTTTAAGTTGTGGACCACATTCCTAGGTAAAAGATTAAAAACCCATAGGAACCACTTGGTTCAAGGTAACAAATCTTCATTAAAATTCACAAAGGACACTAAAGTTATTTGAACCAATTCTAAAAGTCCTGGTTAATATGAGATGGTAGCATGATACAAAGTTCATGCATATTCCAAACCTAAGAAAGTTGCATGGACACAAATGACATCTAGATGAGATTAAATTGTTGTCATCTCTATGTATTCATGTCTAAACTAAATACTGTCAAAATCTCTTATAATCAAGGAAGCTATGATCCCAACACCTACTTATTTTGATAAAGGTTAAGCCTTTCCTTGATTGGAAATTGCTGTCCGCTGATCTTTTTATGAAAGACAACATATAACCATGGGCTAATTTTTCAAATAAAGAGTCCAACTGTGTACCTTCGTAGATGGGATAAATTTTGTTTTAAGGAGATCCTACTAATATCATTTTTTTGTATTTGAGTCATTATACTTGAAACGGGAACTCAGAAGTCTGAGTCATATTTTCATCCCGAAAAGTTAAGACACCTGATCAGAATCAAATTGACAGAGGGAGCAAAATAACAGAAAGGCAGATTTCTTGGAATCAGAAGGAGCAGTCTCTGAATAAGGGTTAGTACTTGTCCAACAACAGAATCAGCAGCCTCGATAGAATTCTTGGATTCTATTAGTTTCCTTGAGAGGAAATCAACCCGATGCCAAGAAATATTAAAGGAAGTGAAAAGCCTCTAGCACCTAATGGCACTGGCACAGGAAGCATAAACTAGATGTGTATTCTCGGTCTCTAGATGAAGTGAATCATGATTGATTTAGATGTATGGTCTATAAGAGGATATACTTGTGACTCATGACCTATGACCAGATCCTTACCTTCATCAGGATACTTTTGTCACTTTCTTGTTTTGAATACTTAATCTGACATATGTTAAGCTTTGTTTTTAACAAGGAAGTAGAAAACAAGAAGCTATCCATGAAAGAACCTCATGGATTATAACTCAGGGAGCTCGGTATGACAAATTTTGAGATCATCCCTATGAGAAGATTGTTCAAAATCTTCATCTGCTTCTTACATGAAAAGAATTGTTATAGCTCTAATTAAGAGGGAGTTTAAAGAGATTGGAATAAAAGACTTGATCTTTCTACATTACCGAAGCTTGGAGTTTTGGCAGAAATCGTGAGAGATATTTCTCTCATAGGTTAAATATGTAGTTGATGTGCTCGCAGTTTTGGCAGGATAAACCGCAAATACATGAGCACACAAATGATCTCTAATTTAAAGAATCTAAGAGATCAGGCCACAAGCCCAGATCAAAACTTATCACCTTACGATCGCTGATTTATCTCAGACATACGCAGAACAAACATCCGGGTATACTTAGTGTTCTCAACAGTCATATGTGAAATCAAACATTTTACATTGGCCGCTATCAGGAAACACATTCGAAAGATTGTTTGCCCGTGATACACCCAAGTAGAGGTATATGTCTTGTTCCACACAAGTCCACATTGATGGGCAAGACAAGATCTGAAAAGCAATTTCAAAGTTATTGCTTCCGCTTGGTTCAACAATGATTTACTCGGTCCAACAGAAATAGCTCCATAGCCCAATGACCGCAGTAGTCAATAATAGTCGCTAGCTGCTGCAAGTAGAGTAGCAAAGGTGGCTCGTGGAGCCTCTCGTGACTCCCATTTAGTCTCGTAGGAGCTGGAACTCACGCTCTTCACCGTGTCAAATTAGAACAAGGTTAAGCTCAACAGAACCCCGGTTCGAAACACACAGATGTCCCATACATAGCATGTAAGAAAGTTCTCGAAGATTCAAGATGTTCCAACAGCGTAACGTGACAACGACATTTTCACCAAGCCACCGCCCTGACAAAGTTTGTATACTTTCAGACAAGCTTGGTGTAATGAGAATGTTCCTCTTGCCGAGAGGGAGTGTTAAATTTAGTACTGCAAGAGCCATTCTCCCGAGGATGGCTAAGACCCAGACAAGATCTAGGGCCCCTGCACTCTTGGGGTACTTGGTCCGGGACCAAATAGTCATCTCCACAGAAAAAGACCCTTGTAAGGCCCCCAAGATCAGCTCTTGGTCCGGGACCAAGTGCATAAAAGTCTCCCCAGATATATCTAGGGCCCTCGACATGGTCCAGGTACCATGCCTCAAGTATTGGGTTTCTTGGTCCGGGACCAAGATGTTAAAGCCCCTAGATATGCCTAGGACCCCTAGACATAGTCCAGGGTACCTTGCCTCAAGATAGGTTTTATTCTGGGAATTGCTAGTTAAAGTCCCTAGACATGTCTAGGGCCCCGACTGGGTCCGTGGCACTCCATACCGGGTATTGGGTTTCTTGGTCCGGGACCAAGATGTTAAAGACCCTAGATATAGAAATTTCGGACTGGTTCAGGTGAGCCATGCCCTGGGCATGGGTTGATCCTGGTCTTTGACCTTGGTGTATACATATGACCCTCGTGAAAGTCCTCAACATTTGATTCTAAATCATACTTGATGGTACATGACCTTCCTTTGAAGAAGGACATAACCACAAGAGGGATAAGTCCCATATGCGATTATAAAGTAATAGGTTCACCATATGATTTGAAGGAATGAGTAATGCTAACTGCAAACCCAATTCTTCCCTTTGGTTAATTGATTTGGGTTTTGTTGATTTATTTAGGGGTTATGTTTTAAAGCAACATTAGTTAATTGTCACATGTTTAAATTTCAAATTTAAACATGTGACTCTTTAATATAACTTAACTAGCCCTAACCCTACTCTACCTACTATTTAAAGAACCCCCCCTTACACCTATCCCACAATCATTCTACTTATGATAGCGTAGAGGTTCCTTAAACCTGCGGCCCAGTCCACTACTGTTGATAGCTGAAGTGTGGAGCGGACCCTTTTGTTCTCTGCTGCTATAGTGACCCCTTGAGGGTTAGCCGCAGCCTTCCTTCTAGTCTGTTGTACTCTAAACTGCCGCTGGTGTCCTTATTGCTGCCGCCTCCTGTGCTGTAGGCTGTCAGCCCTTTGCTTAGATGCTGTGTATGGCTGGGGGTGTCGCGTCCTATTCTGTTGTGGGTTCCATTGCTGTAAGGAGCATCCTCCTTGAGGGTACAACCTTCCTCAGATCTGCTGTTTAAGGTGCTTATCCCTTGTCTTTGTGGGCTGGATCTTCATCGTGTGAGCAGTGAGTTAGTGACCCTATCCTAGTCTGCTGCCCTGCCCTACAAGGGCAGGTATTTCTTGGAAGGTTACTACATTTGGAAAAGCTCCTACACTGTCCACTGTAGAAACAAGGGTTTACACACATTCCTGTGTGTGTTTAGATCTGAGGGTTTCTTGGGCAAAGTTTTTGGCTGGGAAGGGTTTGGGTCCTTTGTGTTTTGTTCCAGTGACCCTTAAGCTTGGTGGCTTGCAAGTTCCTTCATTCTTTGGCATAAGAGATCCACTGGTCCATGAACTGAACCTTTGTCTGAGCATAACAATCAGGACCTATATCTATTGTGGTTATAGTGTTTTCTCCTGAGGTAGGTTGCTGTAACAGGTATGTTTCCTACTTGTTTCTCCTGAGTTAGATCTGATCTTATTATAGAATTGTTTTATGCCTCATTGTAAATTGATCAAGCAGAGTTTTTAGTACTGTGTTATATAGATTTGCTATTGTATCTAAAGTGTTGTTCATTACTGTCTATGATTTGAAACTTGGTTCATCATATAGATCTAGTGTTATCTGATCTTAGCTTACAGCACAACTTAGATCTGAGAAATTTCTGAGTTCTTCTCTCTGTCAATGCTACTGTATGTTATAGATCTATCTTTTATATGTTCTTATCTCAGTTTAAGTTACAGATCTAAGTTGTTCTTGCATTGAAATTAAAAAGAGACTGCTGTTTTTCAAATTTACCCTAAATCTAACAGAAAGAAAATAAGTTCTACACCTATCTAGAAAGGGAAAAATTACCAAACTGAGACTGAATTGTAGCTTTGAAATACAGATAGAACTTAGTGTACTGTTGGCATTGTATTAGAAATAGTTAAGTTTTTTGTGCTTCCGTTTTTCTGTTTTCCAAGTAGTTTTTGCTCATCTCCAGCTTCCCCAGTTAATATGATGCCAGATATATAAACCACCCTTGCTATGTGTAGAGATTCAAAACACTATGATTTGATGAGGCTTGTTCACTATCACGATTCACAACACACAAAACGTGATGCTCTTCACTATACCACTCTTGAGTATTGTTATCACTTTAAATTGGAACGTTTCGAATGATAACTTAGGATAAGAGTATTATTGTTTCATATGCTTTCCTCTCGCTTCTAAGTTAACGTTTTTTTCGCGAAGGGGGGTGTCCCTAGAAAAACTTAGAATTCAAAATTTAGAAGATGGTGGTTGAATCTAATATCACTGGTGCCAGCTATCTGGGCTATGGAGTCAAATGAAGACAGGATAGGGGTTCTAAGCAGTGATGAAGAAATCCAATCGAGCATCTTGCTTTAGATGAATCCCAAAAGATCAGGCATATCGATCTTCATATCAACACTGGCCAGATGAATCTCAACATCAAGGGAAAAATCCTTTACACGCAATTCTGTCCAGATGCTGAAATCATGTCAAGTAAAAGGGAAAACTGAGAACTACATTAATTCAAACCTGCAGATCAAGCATGGTCTGATAGTAGCATAACGCCATTTAATCTCAGATACAATGAATCCCTAGGGACTCCAATCACAACTTTAGTTCATAAATATTCCATACAACTAGGGGAAGATACATCCACTTTAGCATGTGAAATAGATTAACTCAAACAAGCAGAACGATTGCAGCACTAACAGGATAGAATCAATATGCAGATAAGAGAGAGAAAACAATGAGGAAGTGTTGAGAATGGTGTAATCTTCCCATGTGGTCACATCCATCTCCTATTGTGTCATTAATGGATTTGGTTAGGCATTAATTATGGCTGTTATCGCACAATCTGTACTTGCCCAAAAGCCAAGGCAAGTGAAAGCAAGATTGGCGTAACAGGGAGTGACCTATCACTGTCACCTTAATAGGAAACCCCTTTCTATTTAGGAGTATATCAATGTAACCCAGGGGAGACGTCCGTAGTGACCTGAGGGTTTGAGAAGGCTAAGGCAAGAAAGTTCCCCCCCTCTCACAAGTCACTCAAGTTCAAAGGTTCTTTGTGTCTTATAGAGATGAAGCAAAAAATAAATGAGGTGTACCTGCCCAGAACAAGAGAACAACATAGAAAAAGGGCACTTTCCAAGTACCAAAATGATGTTAATCCTTCATAAGACAATGAACTCTTGAGAAATAAACTAGCTGATATAAGATTGCAGAAGTATAACAGTTTACAACAGCAATGATAAATTTGTAACAACCACAATAATTATACTCCAAAATGCTTGAGAAAAGACTAGGAATAGTAGCTTTAACTAGGCAAATTGATATTAGATAGTCATAAGCAGATTTAGCAATGTCTAGCTAGCAATATATGTCACTTTTGAGGTTAATCTGCTGCTGTTAGATGGTTGTAGCAATCTTTTGCAACAACAACAAGTTAGTTAGTGAATTAGGCTAATCTAAGGTTAGTAGGAGTTAGTGAATGTTCCAAGGAAGATAGTTTGAAAATTGTTTGATCAATCAATCACTAGTGATGAATAAACTAGTGCCTTCTAGGGTAATGGAGTCAATGATAGCAGCAGAAACTCTTAGAGGGAAATAACAATGATAATACTTAGTTAAAAGGAGATGGAGAGGATGAGAGAGGTGTTAGTAACCCAAGGCCTCAAACATCCAAGTCCTAGAGAGATAATTGCTAGAAAGTAAGGAAACTTAGGCCCTAGCAATTTCTCTTTCCTTAGACAATTTGAAACAAAATATGCAATAGGCAATTTAAGTAGGATTACTAGAGTGCTACAATGGTAGGGCTCTAGTATCTACTTCTAGATAAGGTGTTCTTTGATAAATTTAAACAAGTGGAAAATTATAGAGAAAAAGATAATAACTTATGTTTTTCTCCTAGGGTTTCAAGCAAGCAATTTCATAATCTTTAACATGAAACAAGTAAAATTCACCATAAGCATTCATTCACAATAAAGAAATGCAGATTTTCTACTTACTTCACCAAGAATAATCAAACTCAAACCCTAGTTAAAGATTTCCCACCATGAAAATAGCCAAGATACATAAAAAATGCCTCTCCAAGAAGTTGCGCACCACTTAGTTTCAGCCAATAACCCTTAAAGAGGGCCGAATTTCAGACCACACACTTGTGTGATGAGAGATGATCCAAAATGAGAGTTTTCTCTCTTATTTATACAATATCAATGACCTTTAATTACAGTTAGGTCATAAAAAGGATGACATGGCCAAATTACATTAAAATCCAGTTTTTACAAAATATCATTAATTAAACCCTAATTTCATCTTCAAGGGTGACGTCATGCCTTTCTAGGGTGACGTTAGGCCCCTAAGGTGGAATGCTAGGCCTCAAGTGCAGAACGTTTGACCTCCAAAGGCCCTGAATGTTGCCACACGTGCCAATTAACACACGACTACCCATCATAAGTGCAAACCCTAACTCTGGGTGACGTCAAGGTCAAAATGATGACGTCATGTGCTCTCAAGGGTCAACGTCTAGGAGGAAAGGAAAAACCCCCCTGGGTCTAGGTCTGCCGGAGTGTCCCTGATGCAACGTCCTTCTTTCTTCCTGGTGCAAGCCTCTGGTTTCTCTTTCCCCCTAGTGGGGTCACAACATCCATCTGTTGGGCTTTCATCCCCATGGAGGTCCGACCTAATCATTCCCCCATATGTACCTGTCCACCGGGCACAGTCCTGCAGCAACAAGTACGCCCTCCAAGGGCTCATAAGTCACAGGGATCATAGCAATGTCGATTACATCTAATAATCAAATTACCCAAACATGTGCATCAAACCCCCCTTTACCCAGATGAATGCTCAAAGACGTTATGTAGTTTAACAAGTCAGGTTTGGAGAAGGTCTCAGGATGTCCTATTGGGCTAATCCTCCTTAAGTTTGGGGTGTTTCCCAGGTGAGAACCAATCTAGATCATGTAAGTGTGTGTGAAGTGGCGTAGGGGAAATATTTGGGTAGGCGGTGCAGTGATAATAGGGAAATGTAGGTCTTGCCTGTGGGTGCCTTTGTAGAGGGCGAGTTGCACCTTATCATGGATTCCATTGTTTCCTAGCCCATTCAATGCCTTTTATTCATAGTCTTGTTGCTTTTGGTCTTTTTTATTTTCAAGGAAAAAGCTGGGGGACACTGTCTTGGCATGGTGACCAGAGGTGACAACGTTACCCACAAGCATTTCATGGAAATGAGAAGGCTGGCTCGTGATGAGACCCCCTTTCTCTTGGCTATTCCACCAAGAGCCACTACCCTGGCTTGGTGACTAGATAGATGGTAGTGTCATACCGCTACATGCCCATGGACCTAATAGGCCGGCTCATGATGAGACCTCCCATCCACCAACTAGTACCTTGAGTTTTGATTTATCTTATGGGTCCCCTTTTCGTACTGAGAAGCCATTTATTGCTTTCTCAGGAATAGGCAAAGCATCTCAAAGGTTTCATTTTGGCTTTTAACTCTTGCTAGCTACTTTTACTCTCTAGGCCTTTAGCCCCTTCTTCCCACAAGACAAGGTACAACCCTTCCTAGGGTGGAAAACCCAATGCACGAACAAAGGTAGGGGAAAAAATGAGAGGAGTAAGGATGGAAAGTGGTAAGTATGGAGGGAATGGACGATGACCTTTCATATGTTGAAATAATGTAACTGCAAAGTGTATTCTTATTATTATTTGATATATTATTCATTGGATCAATCCCCATTGTGGATTGATCATGTCGGCTACTTTAAAAGGACCAAATCCCCTTTTGCAGATTGGTTATATTGTAATTGTAAAAGGCAAAAGAAGAAGTTGGCCCCAGAATATATCAAAGAGGCCCCGAAACATAATAAAGGTGGTTATAACCACCTAGTTGGAGAAGTCGGCCCTGCCAGTCAAGAGACACTTCACACGTGCCAGTCTTGTATAAATAAGGAGGCTAGCGCCTCACTTAGACACACAACTCACTTGCTCATTTTGTGAGACAAGTTTCGGATCTGCAGTTAGAGAAGGAGAGAGAGTGGCACATATCTGGGAGAGGATCTTCTGCATTAGTTTAAGAGATCTCTTGGCATTGTATTGGCTATCTATAATAAGGAAGTTTTGCTGGGTTTTCTTCCCCTAAAGGGTTTCCCTGGATAAATGTTGTGTCTCTTGTGATTGTGTATTTTTCAGTGATCTTGTATTATGCTATTGTTATCTAATGAAATGCAAAGAACTATAATAATGGCTTAAACATTAACATCATAGACCCACCCAGTGGCAAGCCATCCTAAAAGGAGATTAACTTACTAGGGCATCATGTCACCCTCCCAGGTATGAGCAAGTTAAAGAGCATAATTTCCAAGCAAACGTTATGAAATGAAGGAGAATTCAGTGCAACATGTTCAAGTGCTTCAATAATCAGAGTGACACTCACCATGATACCCAGACTCATTACCTCATGGAGCAAGACCTACTGCTACTTCAGGACCATGCTAGTGGGATGGATACTGCTGTTGCTTATAGATGGGATGCACTGAAGAAAACATGGCCCCTCCGGGGCCATGCTCAAGTTATCCGGATCTCAACACTCCATGTCTAGAGCCTGTGGGCCTCGAGACATGATCTCCTTAGTTATCCCTAGGATAGGGGATAACAATGGATAATGTCATTATTTATTGTAATACTAGGTTATGGTTAAGGATGACATAGTCAACATTGATATGTAGGCTCAATAAGCCTCTTGGAGAGTGCACCCTACTTATGTGGGTCCATAACCCCGCT
The DNA here is from genome assembly GCA_010110895.2 of Picea sitchensis. Classification (NCBI taxonomy): domain Eukaryota; kingdom Viridiplantae; phylum Streptophyta; class Pinopsida; order Pinales; family Pinaceae; genus Picea; species Picea sitchensis. Next base: position 17,608 of record SNQJ01S0077392.1, on the reverse strand, counting down.
TGGGAGGATGCCCTACTTGAGTGGTTGTTGGGTAAGAAACCCTAGGATGCTTGGGAGAAGCATTGGAACCCTTGAAATGTTCTACGTATTTGTTACTAATTTTTGCTTTGAGGTGTGCTTTAGATTTGTAGGATGATGACTCTCAGTCTTTAGAGAGTGTGACAAGTTGGATGGTGCTTCCAATTTCATACCTCGGAAGTGAAGGCTACAAATGCTTATGGAGGAAGTTGAGATTTGGGAGGATGATGAGAAAGTGATAGTTATCTCTATTGATTCAAAATTGTTGGCCACTCATGACTAGGAGGCCAAGGAAAAAATAATCATTCTTGATTTGGTAAAGGATCACTTCATCCCTCACATTACAGAAAAGACTACTTAGAGTAGGATGTTTAATACTTTGGTTGGTTTATTTTGTTGAAGATATTACACACTCAACTAGAATTATTTTTTCTGGCCACAGGGATTTCTAATAATCATCAAAGAGGGTCTCTAGTTTTGAGCCTGTTTTAGGATATTTCCTATAAAAGCGAGAGGGTGTTATCCCCACTTTGGGATAACTAGGAGATCATGTCTGAGGCCCACAAGTCCTAGACGCTAGGAGTATCGAGTGTCGGATCGACTTTAGCATGGCCTGGAGGGACCACCTTTTCTTTCTTCCAACATCATTATCTTGTGACAGGTAGCATCCATCACCATCCCGGCAAGGTCTTGTGTCGAGGAGAAGGTTCTTGCTCCATAAGGTAATTAGTTGGGTATCATGGTATGTGCCCATTTTGATCATTGAAACCTTTAAAATACATTGAATGTATACATCTACGATTCCTTTTATTTCTAACAGCACTTGGATCTTACACTTGACCATGTTTAGAGTTAATGATGCTAAACAAGCTGATAATGCAGCAGGTTTGGTTTTGCCAACTGGAAGTTGAGGAAGTCATTGTCGCTCTACATCATAGCACCAACGAACCATCTTGCTTCTCGCTTACTTGTCCCATTCCACTTGTCTAGGCCCTGGGTTGACCTATTTTCAAGACTACACCTTATCTCATGGGAAGAAGGGGCTAAAGAGCCCTGAAGGTAAAAACAAGTTGGTAAAGATAAAAGCCAAATGAAACCTCGAGATGCTTAGCCAGGATCGAGAAAGCAATAAAAGCCTCTCAATGAGAAACAATAGGGACCCTGAAAAATGGTAAAACAAGACCTAACCCAGGAGGATAGGGACTCATCATGAGCCCGACCCTATTAGGTCCATGGGTACCTAAGCGGTATGACATTGCCACTGACCTAAGTTACCGCGCTTGGTGATGACTCTTGGTTGCATGGACAAGCGAAGGGTCTCATCATGAGCCAACCTTCTCATTACGTGAGAATGCCTGTGGGTAATCGCCTGCGTTCACCATGCCAAAGGCGGTGTCCCGATTAGCTCTTGAACAAAAAGGGAAAAAGCTAAAAGATAAAGAATGAAAAGAATAAGAATAAAAAGGCAAGCATGGAGCTTGGAAAAAATGCATCCGGGGCCGATTTTATCACCTTCTAACAAAGGCACCCACGGGTAACATTTTCTTGCATTCTTAGCCCTCATTGCACCCACCTGCTTGGACTTCCCGGCCACATCATCCCCTTACATGGCTTGGATGAGTTCTCTTCCGGGAACTCCTTTTCCGGTGGACACTAGCCAAATAGGGCCTTGTCCTTTTCTCAGTTGTATTGTAAGCTTATTAATAGCGTCTTTGAAGTACATTAGCGATGTATTGGGATTTATGCACATGTTTAATAATATTGATGATGAGATGTAGATTGACATTGCGCGAGTCCTGTGTTGATCGAGCCCATGGAGGCGTGGCACGATGTGTAGGACCATGGCCGATGGACATGTGCCATTTGAGGCCGGTACACATGGGGAGATGATCGATTCGGACCTCCATGGAAGTACGAAGAGCCATCCCGGTGAATCTTTGAGACCCCATCCGCGGGGCAAAGGCAGACAGGATGGATCGGGGAGCTGCACGAGGAGAAGAAGGGCGATTCCACGAGAGCACTTAGGCGGAAGAGCTTGACCCTAGGGGATTGACCCTCTTGATTGGAGCGTTGGCGGCAGAAGGCTGGATGTCACCATGATGACCATGGCGATCATCTAGCCTGTTAGATCTTGGGAAGCGGTAGAAGCGTCAGTAGCCGCGTGTGACATGATGGAGGAGCAGGAGGGCTAACATTTTGCTCGAAGAGGCTACATTTGCCTAAAGTGCATCTCTTTGCTGGAGGGCTTGATGTCTCTTTTGCTTTATTAGGGTTTTAAATTAACATTTTAATGTAAAAGCGTTATGATTTTAGTATTTTTGGCCTTGTGTGCTTTTACGCTGACCACAAAATGTAAATTTAGGTCCTTGTCATATCTCAAATGAAGTTTTCACCTTCATTTTATCATCACAACCTCCTCCATAAGGAGTGCACAAGTGCGCCCTCTCTTGGGTTATTGGTGGATTTAGTGATGATGCGCTTGTTGAGAGGAGGACCTTTTGGCATGTTTTGGTTTCTCTCTTAATGGAAGGTGTTACAACTAGGGTTTACCCGGTATATTTCTTGGTGATATGTGGTATTTTTACGCAAAACTTCTTGAATGAATGGTTGTAGTTTCATTTCTTGCATATATTTATAATTTTGAATAAAACCCTAGGTGACAAACACAAAAGTAGGTCCTTGTCTCGTAATGTCCCCATTGAGAGAATTTTCGACCATTGATTGAAGAAGGAGAGCCTAGTCGTTGCTTCGCTCTTTCTCTCTTCACCTTTGCTAACCGTACCTTTTACAAGCTAAGAAGAAGGAGACACCTTGAAGCCTAGGGTTTCTACACTTTGGGGCTGATTTTTTTAGGGTTCTTTGAGACCTTGCTTTGCAACAACACTTTAAAGCTACATCAAACCCTCTTGTCTCAATTTATCTTTCTTGCTAGTTGTTTTGCCATTGAGTTAAGGAAGGAGGAGAGCATCGAGGCCTGGATTCACCTACAGTGAGCCTCTCTCCCTAGGGTTTTGACTTTGAGGCCTTGCTTTAGCAACACCCCTCAAATCTTCCCCCCTCTAGTCCTTAGCCCGTTTTGAATTTTGCCCTCCTTTGGCTCTTGGGTCCTTCACTATTGACTCCATTTAACCCTAAAGGGCTAGCGATCTATAGACGCTGACTAGCGGCGAAGTGAAACTGATCAAAACTACTCTCAAACTCTTGAATCAAAACCTAACTTCACTAACCCTAGCCTAAACTAACCTTTACCTTATATCACTGCTGTCATCTTTAGTCAAAATATCATTGGTGCAGCAAATGTTTTACTTTATAAGCATTTGAATGGTGATTAAAGGCATATATTGAATGAAGTGTTGATTTATTACATTGAATGCCATGCTCGTTCCAACATTTATTGAAGAAGTGATATTATTTTCATTGCTATTGTTTACAAACATTGACTTCGTCAATATTTTTATCAAAATGTATATGTTTATCGGATAATTAGTTGATTTTATGAAGTACTAACCCATTGGCTAGCTTGCACATATCAATTTATTGTTGCTTTGTCCCAGGCCGAGGCACAAGTAGGTCCTTGTCTCATGTCCCCATTGAGAGAAATTTTCAGCCATTGATTGAAGAAGGAGAGAGCCTAGTCGTAGCTACACTCTCTTTCTCTCTTCACCTTTGCTATCTGTACCTTTTACAAGCTAAGAAGAAGGAGACACCTTGAAGCCTAGGGTTTCTACACTTTGGGGCTGATTTTTCTAGGGTTTGCTGGCAGAGCCTTGCTGCAACAACACTTTGCTTCATCAAACCCTCTCGTCTTAATTTATGCTATCTTTCAGCTAGTTGTTTTTGCCATTGAGTTAAGGAAGGAGGAGAGAGCATCGAGGCCTAGTTCACCTACACCGAAGTGAGCCTCTCTCCCCTAGGGTTTTGACTTTGAGGCCTTGCTTTAGCAACACCTCAAATCTTCCCCCTCTAGTCCTTAGCCGTTTTGAATTTTGCCTCCTTTAGCTCTTGCGTCCTTCACTATTGACTCCATTTAACCCTAAGGCACTGATCTATAGACCTATTTGCGCTGAAGTGAACCTGATCAAAACTACTCTCAAACTCTTGAATCAAAACCCTAACTTCACTAACCCTAGCCTAAACTAACCTTCTTACCTTATATGCTGCTGTCATCTTTAGTCAAAATATCATTGGTGCAGCAAATGTTTTACTTTATAAGCAATTGAATGGTGATTAAAGGCATATATTGAATGAAGTGTTGATTTATTACATTGAATGCCATATCGTTCCAACATTTATTGAAGAAGTGATATTATTTTCATTGCTATTGTTTACAAACATTGACTTCGTCAATATTTTTTGTCAAAATGCTTATATGTTTATCAGATAGTCGTTGATTTATATGAAGTACTAACCCATTGAGCTAGCTTGCACATATCAATTTATTGTTGCTTTGTCTCAGGCAGGTATATCTCTTTGGGGGTTTTACTTTATTATTGGCCTTTGGCCGGACTATCTGCTCGGTGGTGACTTGTGAGAGGGAAATAACTACTTTATCTTGTAATCCTTTGCCTTCTCAGAACCCCAGGTCACCGGGGACGGCCCCCCTGGCCCTTACCACCCTAAATAGAAAGAACCATCCCATTGTGGTGACATTGGGTGGGATTGGTTCCTGTTACACAGTTTGACCTTCAAACCTCAAGCCTTTTATCCTTGCTACAAACTGTGCGATAACAGGGTGCATTGTCACTTCAGTTGGACTTTAGTTAGGAGTTCAGTTGACTTCAGTTAGGAGTTCAGTTAGACTAGTGGAGAGTTTAGTTAAACTAGTGGACGTAACTCATGCATGCAACAATTGCTTTTCTCTCATGCAACAATTGCTTTTCTCATGCTTAAGAGAAGGAGGTTGCATATCTCATGCATGCATGCCTTTCTCTCTCTTCCACATGTGTGAACTCAGTTAACTGGTGATTGCTTTGACAGTTAACTGAGACTAGCTAGCAGTTAGACTCTGGTTTCAGTGAGTTAGTGTCTAGATCTCCTTTATATCACTACTTTGGTGCTTTTACTCCTAAGATTAGCACATTGCTTCTCTTGGACTACTATATATGTGTGTGTATTACTCATTCATTATGTGGAATATCATTAGTTAGAGTGATCAATAGAATTCATTCATTCTTTTCTCTCAAATTTCTCTCTCTCTCTCTCTCTCTTCTCTTGCAGCTTTGTGTGATTTTCTTTAGCTAGGTTCTCTATGATTAGTTTCAGGGTTTTCACCCAAACTTCACATGGTATCCAAGCCCATAGGTTGCTAGAAGCAAGGCACATAGGTATCTTTGCAGGTTCATGAGGAGGATTCAGTCAAGAAGGATGGAATCAACACAAGTTATTCTGCTTACGCCATACAATTATGTTGATTGGAAGCCAAGGATTCTGCATCAACTAAGGAATCAAGGATTATACCAAATAACCATGGCAACATAAGTAGAGCTTGATTCCTCCAAAGAGAAAAATGATTTTCGTAACAGACAAGATATGGCCATAGGATGTATCTGCTTGTCTAGTTCTCCTGAAATTTTCCATCAAGTAGATGATGAAGCACAAGACTCAACTCCAAACGAATTATGGACCAAATTGGAGGTTCTATTTGGGAATAAAGAAGATTGCGAAGATTGCATGCAAGATATTGACAAGACAAAACCAACAGAAAATCCACTAGAAGAAAAAGCTTCTCAGTTTGAAGAGACTTCTATATAGGTATCTGCACATCCTTTTGTTCAAGATAATGTCTACTCCATTTCAGATCTGTTTTCTAAATCACATGCGGAAGATACCATGCATGCATCTCAGGAGCTGCATGCAAAAACTTTTGCATGCGCCATGCATACATATCAGTAGCCGCACGCAGACACTTTTGCATGCGCCATGCATGCATCTCAGGAGCCGCATGCAGAAACTTTTGCATGCACCATGCATGCATCTTAGGAGCCACATGCCGACACTTTTGCATGCATCTCAGGAGCCGCATGCAGACACTTTTGCATGCACCATCTCTTTGAGATCTCCACCAAGCTTAGTTAACTTGACACCCGTCTCACTTAACTCACCTCTTAACTTTCCCCTAACTCATCTTAAGTGTCACTAACAAACGATGAGGCTAAGTGAACTAAAGACAAGCCAAAAATGTGTCCCGGACATGTTTTCTTAAAAATAGGAAAGCTGATTTATTTGTCGTTTTTCACCTTTTTCGAGTAAAATTGACTTTTATAAGAGAATGAGTCAATAATTTCTCTCGAAAAGGGGGTATAAGGGTTTAAGGGGTATTCTAAGTTAGAAAATGAATACCCCCAAGGCATATAACACCTCCTAGTACCACTTTTTTATTATTACATCAAATTAAAAAGTAAAAATCCCGTTTTAGGAGAAATTTTACGATTTATTTAAATAATTAAAAAATCCTAGAGGAACCTAATGCATGTTCATAAGACTCAAAAATAATGACTAGCATGGTAATATACATTAGACACTAGACTCAGAAAAAACACACTAAGGCCTAACCATTAATACATACTCCAGCTTTGTATGTTGTGAGTGAAAAAACTTATAAATTATAACTCGCTGAAGACCAAGATATAATTAACGAGTGAAAAAAAACACTCCAGAGTGTGCACTGATGATCAAGTCTTAGGGAGCTGAGTCTTTTACATAATAAATACCTCATGCTAGCTCATTTTATTACGATTTCCCTAGGGGGTATGGAACATGCATAAAGAAGACAAAGAAGAAGAAGAAGAAAAATTGAAGGGGCCATCATGCCCGGCTAGACTTCTGAACTCTGATTTTGAACAAGTGCCCTGTTCAATCTTTGCGGATCATCGTCAGTCCGGCTGGTGCAACTAGGGAGGTAACAACACCCATGTTGATCTAATGGTTGGAGACCATCCTACGAGAGGAGCTTTCCTGGAAAGATCTGGAAACAATACAGCTACTCTAGACTAGATTGGAGGCGATAGTCCATCAACTCCAAACCCAATTCCTAGTCCAAAGTTTGCGGCCGATTTAGAAGGGGTTGTGATCGCAATCTGATGCTCCGAAGGTAAAGGTAAGGGCGAGGTAAGCCTCACTACTTCTACCACTTTATTTAAAAATACAAATCTCTTTTATTTTATGTCTTGAATAAAAATAAAAAGCCAAAAGACATTTCACCTAGCTTGTTCTTGAAGTGCTATCTTACATAGATAGTAGATCCTTGGGATTTTTCCTTTAGATTCATTTCTACCCAAGGATATTTTACCCTCCGTTTTCTGCAATTTATTTCTTATTTCACGAGAGTATCGTGAGGATATTGCAGATCTGAAATATATTACAGCAAAGCCTACACCAGATATGGAAATAACCTGACTCCAAAGTGGCTGCTAGGTAAGTTTACATCTTAAGAAACCCCTCTGTATTTTCCAGACTTGTTTATTTTATAGTTGAACATCTTATTTTCTGGAATAAATAAGTGATTTCCAATCACAACAAGAATATTTCGTTTTTGGAATATTTTTCTGGGTTCTGATCCTAGGGGGATTTGAACCCCAAAGTCTGCAAATAATTTCCAGATTTCTAGAAATTGCGATTTTATTGCAGATTTGAAGTTTTGGGCTATAGACATTGTTGTTAACTTGCTGCCCAAGCTTCCCCACCCACAGATTTGTTGATTTTGAGTGTTTTCACACTTGGGGAGGGGGGAGGGCATTTCTTTGTTGTTTTCTGCATTTCGTGTGCATTTTGCAGATCTGAAAGTTTAGAACAACAAAAAAGTAATTTGTTTACAAGCACTTGCTAAGAGGTAAACCAAGCAATACATTTCCAATTTGGTAAGGGCATCCATCACTCCTTATCTTATTGTTTAATAGTGAAATATTTGGAGGTTTGAGTGATTTTAGTTTTCTGGTCTACTTTGTTTGTGCAGTCTATCTTATCATTTTAGATCAGTAAATAGATAATTAACTCCTATCTTCACCTTCAAGACTTGTACTAGGCACTGGTCTACTAACTTGGGGTGAAGTTACTTTTATGTGGTAGGGAAGCCTCCCATAGCCTTTTTGTAGGAGTTGGGCTTCAAGAGTGGGGACTTGTGCTGAGGTGACAGTGGGCACTCATCCTGTGTGGTACCACCTTGGCACCTCGAAAGGATCTTGATGAGACCGCTAATCTGGGTGGTAACACCACCCACTGCTTTATTTCTCCATTGGCACCTTTAAAACAAATAAGCCTTCATTAATTCTTCCACTGATTTTTTTTTCCCTAATCCCACTTCCGCTACGAACTCTGATTTATAAGTGGATTTATTGCTCTGGATACTTTCAGACAAAAGTGGATTTATAGCTTGCAATTCTTTTCTAGGCATTCCTATGGTCTCACATATAGCTGACTCACCCATCTCATGAGTCACATATCACCTCATGAGATTCTTTCCCCCTTTTGCAACAAGCTTTGTTGCCATCAATGAACTTTTACATTCAAGGTGAAGGAGTCTTCCTTATCCATTTGCATATTAATTCAATTCTTCACCTGTTGGCCTGTTCCTTTCTTGCTTTTGTCATGGATGCATATTTTATATGAGAATCCTTGTTGATTTACCCTTGCAAGTAATTCAGACTTTTTAGTAGTAGAGTATTAATTTGGATCTGCTCTTTCGGATCCCTTATCAACATTTCATTTCCTTCTCTGTGGTTCTTCACCTCCCTCTCAAACACTTTATTGGTATCAACCAACTTCTACAAGCTTTGCCCTGCTTTCGTGTCCATCAGACACTGGAATTATAATCCACAATAGACCCACATAATTCTTATTTAAGTCATATGATCCTCTTGTCAATAGGCCCTTGACATAATGCTCTATCCTTGAATGCTCTCCTGCTCATCAACAATTACCATGTTATTAAAAACTCAGCCCCTGTTTATTGCCAGGCTAATGTGCTCCAAAGGTGAGTCTATATCTTTGCATAAGCATCATCAGGAGCATCTGCACTCTTTCCTACCCAATAATCAGCTCTAGCATATACCTCTATCATCTGGAAATGTTTTTCCAAAATTGACATTATTTGGAAAACTTTCACATTGAGCAATTGCATGGTTCACAGAGTCCAATTGCCCTTTTTTCCTACAGCTTTATAACACAACTAGATGTTTCTGGGAAGAGTCTAAACCTTCCATCAAGTTTTCCTCTGGTTTACCTTTCCACTAGTTGTATTCATGCCTTAATCTGATTCCCGAGGTAAAAGTTATAGCTTTTTGAATTTTGCAATTTCTACTCAGTTGTGCACTGTTCTCACTGGTGCAATCTGTCTGAGAGACCATCTCTGGCCATCTGTAACAGAAAATTTGTTAGGAATAAGAAAATGTTTCATATTGGGTGCAGATAGGATTTATGATTGTGAAAACACATCAATTTTCAGATTCAGAATCTAATGCTCCTGCCAAAACTGGCTATCTCCCAAACAGAGAAAAACCGGGAAAAACTCCCAAATTTTCTAGTTTTGTGGTCTGGGGTCCTTTTTCCTCCGAAGATTTCATAAATCTCAGAAAGTGCCTGGGAATAGTGGATTTTGCACTGTTTCGACATCCCCACTCAAAACACTTTTGAATTTGGCCAAAATCCCAACTAGGTATGTTTATGCCTACTTTTTTAATGCTCTATAAAAATTTCATTTTTATTTGGGTCTAGGTCACTGAGCATGACCCAGATCCATAAAAACCACTAATTGACATTTTTTCGGAGAATTGAAATAGAAATGGCCAGTGGCCCTCACTAACACTTTTCTATCCCTCGTCACTTTGGACATAGACCTTAAATTTCATCCGATTCTAAGCTTTTCTGCTCCTATTATGGCCAAAACAAGTTTTCGGCTCCAGACTTTTTTTCGTAAATTGTCTATTTTCTCCTTCCCTTTCCTACTCTTTCTCCTCTTCTCTTCCTTTTCTTTCTCCTTCTCTTCCTTTCTCTTTTTCCCTTCTTCACTTCTCCTCTTTCCTCTTATTTTCTTTCCTTTTCCCCTTCTTCCGAGATCACTAAAAACCCTTCATCAGTGGTCGGCAAAAAGGTCTAAAGTTGATCTGTAAACTGTTGTGGATATTCCACTAGAATATTTTGTAACAACATATATGATAAATAACACAAAATCTACACTATGACGGTTAAATTCCTTTAGATTCCATAATCTTTAGTTACTGATTTTTTGCTTATGCATGAAATATCTGAAATGTGAAAAATAGAGAACAATAAAATAAATCCACACAATAACACACAGTTTTTCTCTGGGAAACCCTTACGGGAGAAAGCCCAGCTAGAAGGTGAGGCTGCTCTGCTCTCTTTTCTTTGGTATGGAGATAATGCAAGTACAAAGGACAGGGCACTCTCTATGGAGTCACTTGAGACCTGTGGCATGTTAGGCTACTACAAAACATTAACTCTCTCTATTATGCTCTCTAATTTTCCCACTCCCAGTTGTTCTGCTCTGCAATGGAACAAAATACAATAACATAGAATGGAACCCCTTCTCCTCCTAGCGGCCCAATTTTTAACATAGCCCGATAATCGTCTAGGGTTATGGTTTTGACTTCCTCAATCCTCAATTGTGATAAGGTTTTGGACCTTTTAGAATCTTCTTGAAATTCCTCATGTAGCTAGCCCCATATGCATGACTAACGGTTGCTGACATGGCATCCTCTCGTACCATGGTGGTCAACACGATAGGTCAACTTGCGAGAGGCATAACGTTTGTATACAAGCTTCGATTGACGTGATTTTTACACCATTGGAAAGGTCTCAATGTGTAGAATAGCGTCATGGGGTCCACACTACAGCAGGGAAAGTTTTTGACCACAAAAAATGTCGTTTGATGCCTCAAAATGGCTCCGAAAAGTTTCAATCCCCAATTTTCTAAATTGGGGCCTATCATAAAATGACCTTGCAAGCTGATTCCTCCAATTTTTCCATTCTGAAAGCATCGAGATAGATGAAAAATAATATAATGATCCCATTCGGATCAAAAGTTTACTTTTTTGACGACCCCCAAAAAGGTCTATCGACTATCGATGATTGGGGAAAAAGTCCATGGCGATCGCGGACAAAGGTTCATTGTTGATCGGGGAAAATGTTCATTGGCGATCACGAAAAAAGGTTCATCGACAATCGAGGAAAAAGTCCATCAACGATAGCAGAAAAAGTCCATTGGCGATCGACAAAAAGGTTCATTGGCGATCACAGAAAAATTTCATCGATGATCGTGGAGAAAGGTTCATCGGTGATAGGGAAAAATTCCATCGGTGATCGGCAAAAAGGTTCATCGACGATCGTGAAAAAAGGTTCATTGGCGATCCGAGAAAAAGGTTTAAAATCTACTTTTCTTCACGTCGCTGAACTTGTTTGACTTAGAAATTTTTGTCTAAATCCGCGATATAATCTCGATTGACGATCCGCCAGACTTCGCTGAACTTCGAACTTCTTCTTTGGCGATCAGGTATTTTCTGTGAACTATGTTTTGTTCCTACTTCACTGAATTTCGTCGAAGTTTGAAAGGCTCCATTGACAGATGAATCTTGACCGTTGATTGCAAAGTCGAATGTGATCTGGGCTGTTGATTCTCTAAACTCCATTATACGACCCTTTCCGTCTTTGACTATGGAACTACCACCGTGGACCTTATTAGTCCACATCATCGGTATGGTCCACGTCATCATCTATACAAATTATTTCAAAAATCCCAAGAATTTATAATTTTCAAAGATTTCATAATTTTTTCGAATTTTTCTTTTTCGGTCGCCATGGGAGCTTTGTACTTACCTTCCCATGGCCAAACTCAACCCTGCAACTGTCAATTTGGCATCCCTTTTCCCACTCACATGAATACTTCCCCCAAAATTTGGGAATTTCACTATGAAATTCACCGTTTTTCCCTAATTCGACACAGACCAATTCTTTGCAACAACGAATTTGTTAAATCCACATTGGTGTTTGGCCCATACAGGTCCGATGTTGAAACAAAAGCTTTGATACCAATTTGTAACATAACCAACATACTAAAAACAAAATTAAAAATGCCCCATGCATATAAAATAATTAAGGGATAGCAGGCCCATAATTTTTCTCATGCAACTAACAACATATTTAAAACATGAATGCATCCATTCAAGATAACAAAACAACATTCATATAAAACATTACATAGAGAAATTAAGATAATAAACATAACAAAAAACTTATCCGTTTATAAAATAACTAACTGGTTGCGTATGAAGGACGTTCCTCCCAGCCATAGGCTTTCTGTTCCAATTCTCAATAGCAAGCCACCCCTGACATGGGGCTATCAGTCCATAAGGATATCTAGATGATATAGGAAGAGGGGGTGCACCTCGCAAGAGACTCCAAGAGAGAAGAGAGTCACACGCTCCAACTCAAGAGAGGGTGAAGCCATGTGCTAGTGCCATTTGTAGAGAAGTGGGAAGGCGCATGAGCTAAGCTGAGTGTGTCCCTTGTGGATCCGAAGAAGAGTGGAGGTAAGTCCAAACGCTCTAAGTGTGACTGAGTCCAACTGATGTGTCACTGAATGAGAAGTCCATGCATGCAATCACAACTAAATGAGAACTAAGGAAGGGGAGTCAGGGCGCACTAGTCTAATTAGGCGTTTAATCCCAGTGAAGTAGTCATCAAACTAGAGAGATAGGTGTGCCCTAAGTGAGATTAGAGTGAATGGATGATGAAGTGGAAGAGAGGGAAAGTTAAGGGAGAGAGGGGGAGTTGAAGTGGAAGAGAGAGGGAGTTAAGTGAGGAGAGAGGGAATTAAGTGAGATGGAAGAGAGACAAAAAAGGAGGCAGCCTAATTGACTAGAGTGAGTCATTGTCCAACTGATAACTAAGTGGGAGAGAAAGATAGTGAAGTAAGAGAGAGAAAAGGTAGGCGCCCTAGTTAACTCAAGCAATCTACCTCATAAAAATCATCATGCACCACTTCATCCTCTAACTCATGCATGTGCCCAGTTTAGTAAAGATACTCTGATTTTAGACTCATGATCAAGAGAGATAAAAGGTAGGCTCCATTAGTGAAGAGAGAGAAGAATGGTAGGCACTCCAGTTAACTCAATCAAAGTACCTCGTAAACTCCTCCATGTGCCAACAGACCTCTTGACTGAAGCATGCCCCCTGTTGACTTAGACATGATCCCAATCAACTCAATAACAATGCCACATCACATCTTGTTCCATGAATGCACCCTACCTCTACCATTTGTCACTATTAGAGGCTGCCACATGTCACACTCTGACGGTGCCATGTGTCACCTTCATAAGCTACCACATGTCACATCCCAGAATTGCCAAGAGTAAACTCTGTTAAGCTGCCACGTGTCACACTACATGACCTACAACTAAAAATAGAAAGTTATTGCATGTCGATAAAGTCAGGCTCATCGGACTTGGTTTTCTGCAAGGAATCTGAATATGTGTTCAGATTCGACATGCAAGCCTTTGAATTGGGGCTCCTGTATGAAGTGTCATGCATGTAATCCGAAAAAGGCTCTCTGCATTCCCGGGTTCACAAGGATCCTGAATATATCATCAAAACTGCAATGTGAATCTTTGAACTTTGTCTCATTAAAAGTAGGAGGACTGCTAAAAATAGTCATCTCCATCTACTTTCATGAAAACCTGTGTAGCTTCTGTCTTTGAAACAAGGAAAACATCATTGAGCCATTCTGTACTTGACCTCAAATGGGAACCAACCTTGGCTCAAAACCAAGTTGTCTCTAGGAAACTATCTGAATGCCAGCCATATGGAACATGCTGGCTCCTAACCCTCAGGATTTTGAAGTGAGAAAATCTAGGGGTTAACAATGGTGACTCAAGGGGATGGGATCTCCCTGTGGGATGCCGAGAACCATGAGAATCTTTGTGTCTGCAATCCTGAATGATAATCAAATGAAAAGGTATGTCTGTAAACCAATGTGCCAGTATATAAACAAAAAGTTGAGTCGAAGTCGAAACATGGGAAAAGATCACTTGGTTAGATGTCAATGATGTAAATACCTGCTAGGCGCTAAGGTACCCACCAATAATGCAAATTGGCCCTAAGGTTTGTGCACAACTTGTCAATGTGAAAAGTGAAATGATGTCGAACATTGACAAAGATCATTCGATCAAGGCCCAATGATGATCTGCCTTGTTGAATGCAAGATGACTGTCAATGAGGCTAATGACCATCAAGGTGTTCCTCTTCTAGATCACCCCCCAGATGATGCGCTGGAGTCGATGAGGGATGACCTACTGAAAGAGAAAGCAATAGTGTGGTATTTTCCTTCAGCACGAAGACAAGACATAAGTCATGGAACACAAAAGGTAATACGACACCATATCCTTATCGCTGGATGAGGGGAAGACTGACTCAAAGCAGATGACTCAACAAGAAACAAAATGAAGAGATAACTCACAAGATGACTCAAGACTTCTCCTATATCGCTTTCATTCTGCCCCTCCTAATAGACTCAATGCTTCAGAACATGGACATAACAACCCTCATCCAGAATGCAAACTGCAGATTAAAACACATGACATGACATTCAAAAATGTGACCCAAAAAACAAATGTGGACAACAATTTACTTAAGAGAAAAATCAGCCTTATGCAAGGCACTTATTTATGCAATAACCATAACTAAAGTTGACTATAAATGGAAAAAATCAGCGACCATCTATCTATGATTAGAAAACAAACAACATGCATGCAAAATCTGCAAAATGAAGAGTCAGATTGCTGTCCAAAAGCATAAAAAACAGCTAAAGGGAAAAACTGAAAATGACAAATTCATCAAAGGAAAACTAAAACCCAAACCCAAAAATGCATGGAAATTTAATTTTTTCTTTTTTCTTGAGGATTTAACTCGTTGGAAATAGTACTTCAACTGCTGCCCATTGATTGGCAGCCCCTCGTGATCACCATCCAAGTTAGCTAGCTGGAAAGTGTTAGGCCCCACCGCCGTATCAATGTGATAGGGGCCCAACCATAGACTATCAAACTTGTCGTGGTCCCCTGGTTTTTTGTTTCTTTTGTCCCACAACAAAACAATGTCTCCAACTTAGAATGTTGTTCCTTTGGCTCTGGTCAAACACCCTTTTTATCTGAGCTTCATATTCCGTGAAATGGGTGAAAGCCACATGTCTGTCTTCCTTCAACTGTACCAGTCTGTCGATATGCTGCTGTAAGGCCACCTGGTTAGTAGCACACTGTCCCAACAACTTAAACTGGCAACCTGAAGTTCACAGGTAGAACTACATCCAAGCCATAAACTAGCTCGAATGGGCCTTTCCCTGTGGCGTGTTTCTTGGTAATCCTATCCGCCCAAAGTGCATACTTGAGATAGCTGTCCCAAACTCTCTTGTTGTTGCCAACAGTCTTCCTGATGATCCTGATTAGGTTCTTGTTATTGGATTCTGCTAATCCGTTCCCCTGTGGATAGTAATTGGCTGAATGAGCCGATGTGATACTGTATCCAGAGAAAAATGAAATCATCTCAATAGACTTGAAGACACTGGCATTGTCCATTGTAATTTTATTGGGCACTCCGTACTTGGTAATATTGTTGTCTTCCAGAAATTTGAGAATGTTTGAGCTGGAAGAACTCTCGAGTGGAACTGCCTCCACCCATCGGGTAAAATAATCTGTGGCCACCACTAGAAGTCTGTGATAGTTGATCAATGAAGTCAAGCCCCCACTGTTGGAATGGGGCTTGCACTATAACAGGGTCCAAGGGAAAAGCAGGAATCTTTTGCTTCTCCTTGAATCTCTGGCATGCCTCACATGCTCGAACAAATGCATGCGCGTCTGCAAACAATGTGGTTATAATATCCTACCCAACTGCTAATTAAATTTTTTCTTACTGCTGATGTGTTCAGTGGATATTTTGGGTGAGGGATACTGTCAAACAGTTGGTTGTCCACTCAATCTCTCACTTAACACCCTTTTTCAGTTTGCTGTAATGTACTTCTGGTGCAAGTCTTCCATCAAACACTTAGTTAATACCCTCAAAACTTCAAAGTAAAACCCAGGTTTGCTGCTGTTAGTTTTATAGTATGTTATTTGGGTTTTTATGTGTTTGAGATGTATGGAGTTAAATGTACCAAACAGAGATAAAGTAGCAGCTATGTATTTGATGACAAGAGAGAACATAAATGATAACTTAAGACGACAGTAATGACAGCAATACAACACCATCAAGCTAACCTTCTTTATTGCTAACTCAAGCTGAACTAATACAACATAAGTTAGGTCCACTGAACTGATAAATTATGTTAAACCTGACCTCATAAACAAACTAGTACAGATCTGGAATAATGAGAGCATTAGAGTGCTGTAGGTTGCTATTGGGTTGGATTGTCCCCTATCAAGCTCCCAGATATGATGGCAATGGCCTCTACAGGCCCATACGATCCCAGCCAAGAGAAATGCGCCCCTTTGTACAGGAAACTCGCCCTTGCTGCATACACACTGCCCCAACAAGATGATTTGTTGTCCTCTATTCAAGAGAAACCTGTTCACACTATGCAAATCGGCCTCAAGAAAGAAAAGTTGGCCTCTTCCAACAAAAGGGAACTTGCCCAGCTCAAGATAATCAGCCCAACACACTGAAATTCGACCCACAAACAGAAAATTTGGCTTAGCAAGGTAACGGCGACCTCACACAGCAGATTCGGCCTCCTTGCTCAAGGAACTCAGCCCTATAACAGCAATATCTCGACCTCCACCAAAATATTTCGTTCCAACAGCAAACTTGGCCTCTTTAGCACTGGATTTGGCCCAGCCAATAAGAATCCCAGCCAGCAAGCTAGAACTCGGCCCAAGAGAACTGAACTCGATCCCCTTCAACCAAATCGACCTCCTCAAGGGAACTCATCCCTCATACAAACAAAACTCAGCCACCAATACACAAGAAATGCAGCTGCAAGCCCAACTCATCCTCTTCAAGCAATAACGGCATCTACAAAGAAAATCCAGCTACCAAATGGTGAATATCTCAACCACAATGAAGCACTGTGAAAAGATCTGAGTGATCTTCTTTATGACCAACTAGGGTGGATGGTCTCACCACCGAAACCAATCTCTTTCTCCAGGGTTTTTAGTCCCAAGAGCCAAAGTCACAAGAGCTCTCTCAAATTCGTTTTTTGAAAATAACAAATGCATAATGAGAGAGGGTGCCCTCATTCTCCTTTTATTTCCTCGTTGATCCTTTTACCCTTTTAATAAAGTAAAATGACTTTAGAAACTTAAGTCACTTAAAACACCATTTTTTAATTAATTACTCAATGTCACTTTTAAAAAGTTACTTTTTCCGCCCCAATGACATTAAATAATTAATTAATCCCCTTTTCCCACTGACTATAGCCTACGAGAATCACTTAGGCTATTACGTCAATCTCCTGGATGTTAAAATTTTAATTAAATAAAGTACCAAGGCAAGTGTTTCTCTTCCCTAGGCGCCTAAGGGGGAGAAAGTGCCTAATGTGGGTCCTAGTCAAATTAATTTGTGAGATGCAAATTAAAAGGTGACTTTATGACTAAAG
>SNQJ01S0077391.1:12336-36481 GCA_010110895.2 Picea sitchensis | reverse complement strand
AGCAGGTGCAGCTGCAACAAAAACAAGTTCTCAGTTTTGGATTGAATATCTCTTGGCTAGGGTTTGGGACTATCTGATTAGCTTTTGTGATGCGCTATCCTTGGGGATTGATGCGCTACTCTTTGTTTGGCTATCTAGCTTAGGGTTTGCTTCTGGAGGAATTCTCAGTCAAGGTTAAGGTGCTCGGAGGGAGGCTTCAGCCTGTGGTTGGGTGACGAGGGTATCATCAATGGTAAAACGAGCACACCATATTCTATATTCTAACACTATGAAGTGTCGATTTCTTAGAAGATAAAGGAATATCTCCTTTAGGGTCTCTTGGAATGTTTTCCGAAATTAGGAAGGAATTCCAGTCCCTGTTCAAATTTCTCATCTCCTCAACCACCAACATCTTAATCAAGGAAAAATGGAATAGGTTGTTCTCTTGTTGGTCAACTTTGGCTTGGACATTGTCTTCCATCTTTCCCAGGCTTCGACATAGGAAGAAAGGTAATTTTAAGGGACTTCTCCTTGTGAAATTCATCAGTAGCCTAATGTGGTATGGATGCACCTTGTCAAATCTTCCCTCATGGGTAAAGTACTTCCTGATTATATTCAAAAGGTTCTCAAAAGGTTCCAGAAGATACTCACTAGGAATGTCGGCTCCAAATTTCCAATTTCAATATTCAGGCTTGATGAAATTAATATAACATGAAGTATCTAATGGAATACCTTTAAACCATTTTTCTCCCTGTAAAGGGATCTCCATCACAGTTGACATAGCTTCCTCTATCACTTGAAAAGTGATCCCTGCAATATTCGCACTGACACCAGTAAAATTAAGGGTGAACTTCTTATTTAGTTGCGCATTATATCCTTGAATCGTTTCACAGAAACGTATGCATCTGACTTGTTCAAAAAACACTTTGATCGTCGGGTCTACATTTATTAACTTTAAATACTTTGGTTCAAACCTCATGACCTTGCCGCTTCTTGCATTCTTTCTTTTACTTTTAGAAGTTGCCATAATGTTGGTATATGTCAATTTCAGGCATGCAACAATATATTGTAATAATGTCTCTACACAACGAATACGAATAGTAAACTTTGCACAATGTGCAAGAAAAGGTAGCAATAGGAAACTTTGCGCGGAAAACAAATTAGTGGCAAAAAATTCAACGCAATGAGAAACTCGTTGCAGCAGTAAAAAGAGACAAAAAACTTCGGCACAATAATAAAAACAATGGGAAATTTGGCGCAATGAAAATCTAGGCGCAACAACAAACAACAATGGGAAAATTGGTGCACAAGTAGGGAATAAGAATTTAGCTCAGAAGAAAAAAGGATAATTGTGATAAAAAAACAACTCGTTCCAAAAGGTAATTTGCAACAGGATCCAAGGAAAACTCTTGATCAATGACTGAAAGCAATGGATGATACACAGCAAAATATGAATAGGAGATTTACGTAGCGACTGACAACATATAGTATTTACGCAAAAAAGGGCTTCAGAGTTTGCTGGAAAAACTATGGAAGATGCACAAGTTTTGAAAGTGATGGAGAAACATGAATGGTGACCAATATTTATGCTTGAATGGATAAGGAATGCAATTATTAAAAGGGATGGAAAATCCATAGTGACGAGATGTCGTAAGGAAGGTTAAATATTTGCACAGTGAACTCGCACAACGGGTACTCCTTTGAAGTGTTCAATGGTACAAATGATATGGACTGCTATGATTGTTCACTTTTCTGACTTCATGATTAGGTAATGATTACCCATAATATCTTTTGACATGACCTTTATCCTAACAACTTGACTCGACCTTGGTACCTAAATTCCACTTTTTTGACATGACTCGAGACTTAGGAAAGTAGACCTTTACAATTTAAACATGATGAACCTTACACCCTTTTACCAATTTATGGCCAAACTCCTTACTCGACATTTTAAACCATTATTTATTTGGTCACCAACCTCATAAACTTTGACATACCAACTGCGACTTATTCAGGAAAGTTTTTAATTTTATAAAGATCAAGACATGACTCTGAAATTTTTTGGACAAACCTCTAACTCTAACTACAAAAAACATGGTGCTAATAGTTGGCTCCAATGGGGATGTTATCCTCCCAGTGAGGTATCAAAGAATAGTAGACCAAGTGCCTAATCATTGGACTTTATTTGACTCAAAACTCTAAACTGAAAAAACAAACTCATTTACAAAACTCTCTTGACACAACTTTGACCAAACTTGCCATAAACTTAGGGCCTTCACTTAGGGCTCCAATTTCATGTTTATTATTGATTCGAAATGTTTCATTTGAAAATAAAATGGTTATTTACAATGACATGAAGAGATTGATTTATTTTTTAAACAAGATAATGTTTGAGAAACCTGCCATTCACAGGTCCCCCACCAATAAAATCTTCATTAAGCTCTTGCAACAAATATGCATTATTCCCATGTTATGCAATAATCTTGAATGGTCCCAGCCAAATACGATCAAAATCCCATGTTTCCCTATGTCTTCATTCCTTGCGTCCCACTTTAGTACCAAATCATTCACCTTGAAATCATATTTCTTAGTATGTATTTCAAAAGCTCTTTTCATTTTATCTTGGTGCAGTTGTGATTTATTGAAGACATGTTCTCTCATTTGTTGCACATGGATTAATTGGTTTATTCTCCTTAGAGAATCATTTGGTTCAGCTTCTTTTTCTTGCAGCAGTCTCATCACTGGTATTCCTAATGAGGTAGGAAAAACTGCCTCTGTACCATATACGATCTGAAAAGGTGATGTGGAAATAGACCTTTTAGTGGTAATCCTCTCATCCCGTAACACATATATGAGATTTTTGTGCCAAGCTTTCTTGTTTTCCTACAGAAGTTTCTTAATAATGTTGGTCAAAATTTTGTTAGACGATTCAGCCAACCCATTACCCTATGGGTAATAAGATGTGTAATGGCCAAGAATTATATTATAATCACTGCATAATTTCTCCATTTTATTGGATTTGAATGTTGTTGCATTGTTAGTAATGATCTTGACTGGACAACCAAACCTAGACAAAATAATACTTTCTAAAAATTGAATGATGACAGAAAGAGTAGCTTGCCTTGTAGGGATTGCTTCAATCCATTTGGTGAAGTAGTCTATGGCTGTAAGTATCCACCTATGATGAGCTGAGGATGGTTGATGAATTGCTCCTATAAAATGAAGGCCCCGTTGCATGAATTGTGCTTCAAAAGAGATAGGATTTAAAGGTAGAGGTCACAACTTTATTTTTCCATCAAAGATATGGCATTCATGGCAGCTGGAAACTTCCTTGTATACATAAAAACAATACTAGGCCAATAGAACACTAGCCTCAGTATTTTTTTTGAAGTAGTCTTCTAATAATGATGTCCCCCACATTCACCTTTGTAAAAATATTTGATATCCTTCTTCACTTTTTCCTACAACAAACAATTTAGTGAGATCCCACCTAGATCTTTCCAATATAGAGAATGGTCCAGAATACATAACTTTGTTGCTTTCAACTTCAAAAATATGGCTTTGGTTTTTCTCAACTCAGGAGGAGCTTGTAAGTTTCTTAGTACATAAATAATATCAGCATACCAAGGAGAATCAAGGAACTTGTGGGATATCTGTGGGACTGTTTATTCTTCTGAATTTGTTGATAAATCAACAATAAAATTGATTCCTAAAACATCACAATTGGACTAGGCCATCAAATTAGAAATCCCGTGATCTTTAATCAGCTTTGTAGGTTTGATCTCGAGGTCATATTCCAACATCACTTATATCCATTTTCCCCTTCTCCCTTCAGGATCATGCTGAGTCAAAAAATATTTTACAGAATTTCTAGGCACATAAGCAATGACATGGGAATGCAAGATATAAGTTCTAAATTCATTAAGGGATTTCACCAAGGTATATGCCTATTTTTCCATGATGTCATACCTTAGTTGGGATTCTCTCAATGTCATGCTATAATAAGCTATGGGAATTTCAAAATTTTGATGACATTTTTGCAACAAAACACCAACAATGGTGTGTTTTGAAGAAAAAGAAAACAAGATAAAATATTTTGCAAAATTCAGGTCGACCAACAATACAGCTTTGGTCAGTGCAACTTTAATATCGTCAAAATAATTCCTAGCTTCAGGAGTCCATTTTATTTATTTCCTTTCCTGGTCATATTTGTGATATATTTTATGATCTTAGCTAGGTTAGGAATAAACCTTCTCAAAAAATTCACTCTTCCTAGGAAAGACTATACCTCCTTCTTACTCTTGGGTGTGCCAATTTTCAGAATTGCTTCCACTCTATTGGGGTCTATTTTTATCCCTTCCTTTGAAATGATGTGTCCAAGCAATTTTCCTTCTTGCATTCCAAAATTTGAATCTTTTGGATTCAATGAGATGCCAAACTTTATGTATTTCTGGAAAACCCTTCTTATATGTTTGATATGTTGATCATCAAAATCTGAAAATACAGTTATATCATCTAAGTAAATAACAATAAACTCATATTTTTCATCGACAAAGGATATGTCCATGGCCCTTTGGAAATTCGCTCCTGCATTCATAAGGCCAAAAGGCATTTTTGCATATATGAAAGTGCCCCAAGGTGTTGTAAAAGTTGTCTTCTCTTGGTCATCTGGATGCACCATAATTTGGTTGTATCTAGAGAAACCATCAAGCATTGATATCTTCTGAGATCCCATCACCTTCTACAGGATATAATCCATAATAGGAAGTGGATAATTGTATTTGAGAGACACCCTATTGAGATTCTGAAAATATACATGTAATCTTATCTCACTACTTTTCTTCCTGATAGGCACTAGGTTAGCTACCCACTTTGAAAATATTAAGGACATAATAATTTTGGCATCAAACAAATTCCTTACCTCCTTTTCAATCAATGGAAACAACAAAGGGTTTATTCATCTCAACTTTGTTTTGAAGGGTTTATTATCATCCTTGATGGGAATTACATGTTGAATTACCTTAGTATCATAGACCTTTAAATATCCATAACTCCATGCAAATACATCAAGGAAATCCTTCATAAGGCTGATATACCTTTGTTTAATTTTTGGACTGAGTGTTTTTTACAGTTTGATGATATTGGGATCCTTCTGAGTCCTAATATTGCAATCTTATATGAACTCATCGTTTGCAATGATTTTAGGATTTATAGTTGCATCGTTGTTGTCAAAAATCTTTTCCAATGGGACCAAGCCTTTGGGAATAATGTTATTTTTTATTTTCACTATATCCCTTCCAACAATCTAATTCTGAAAAAGGTCATCATTGTTGAACACAACTACATCTTCATTTTCTTCACAACAACACTCATCATCAATATTTGAATTATCAAATTCATCACTCATCTGAAGGAATCTTTATACATGTTTGTCATCTTCAAATATTTCCAAATATTCAATGTTCTCAGGTACTGTTGGCCTATGCTTTACTTCTATTTCATACTTTTTATTAGGAAAAATTGGAATTTTGAAAACCGAAGTTGAAGTAGCTAAAGCATCTGCAATTTGATTTTTTCCCCTAGGAATCACTGAGAAATTGTATTATGAAAACTCTTCAAGAATACCAAGTACTAAATTCCTATATGCCCTGAATATAGGATGCTTGGACTGATATATACCCTTCACCTAGTTAATGACAAGCTCAGAATCTCCATGTACAACTATCCTCCTAGCACCCAATTATTTTAAAGTCTTCAATCCCAAAATCAATACCTCATACTTGGCCATATTATTGGTACAATCGAAAGAAATCTTGTAAGAACAGAGTTTTGTACCTATCTTGGGAGGGTTAATCCACACACTAGCTCCTTCTCCTTCCCTACCAACAGCTCCATCAAAGCTCATATTCCACATTTCATCCTCTGCATTGTTTTTCTGATTTGTAACTTCCTCTGTTTGATGATCAATTTTGTCTTTGATAGCCATGACAGTTCTTGGCTCCCCCTCTTAAAAAATCAATTCATTATAGAAAATAGAGGAACCAGCCTCAGTATCAATAGACTAAATGAGATGATTATTTGGTTGAGTTTTGCTACTCACCATGTACTTGAGAAACACTTCTTAGTACAACCTCCTTTCTTGGCCAAAAACAAGGATAGTAGCATATGACATATCCATTTGAAAATTTCCTTTCAACCTTGCAGCCCAAGATCTAGATAACAACATGCCAAATTTAGGAGAGATGTCATCAACCACTACATCCATGATCAGAGTTTTTGATGGAATTTGAGACAATGATGCAATCAGGTCTTTGATTAAACCCAAGCATTTCACCTTCCTTGAGTCAAAAAAGAAAATATCCTTATAAGGTCTTGTAATGTCTAGGCCCAACTCATCCATGACCACCTTGGGAATCAAATTATGTGATGCTCCTGAATCTAACATGGCATTATATAAGGTCATGTCATGAATTTTAAGACTAACATAGAAAGGAGGAACATCATCAGCATCGTCACTCTCCTCTGCATGTGGTCCAAACAAGATATCAAGGTGATCATCTTGTACGTTCAAGGTGTCAGGGGCTTCTTCCAGTTTTAGCATTTTAATGATCTGATTTCTATATTCTCCATTCTTACTTAGCTCATTAAATGGAACAAAAATTTTGATTTTATCCATTTCAATTTCAAAATTAAAAGGATATGGAGCCTTTTCTACCTCTTTGATGGTTGCTTCCTTTCTTTCCTCAGGCATTTTATTTGGGGGTTCTTCTTTGGATTTTCCTTTCTCCATTGCATCCTTTGTTGAATTATATTTCGTTGGATGGCTTAAAGAAGGTGTATTTATCTAAAGTTCCCTTGTAGGATTTGCCTTTGGAGGATTTGTAGGAACCTTTTTACTTCTGAGGTTATACTTCTTTTGAAGTTGCATAATAGCATTATGTTATCCGTTCCTAAACTCTTATGTTTCCAATGACAACATATCATCATTATCCTACATAAAATTATCATTTGCATCCAAAAATTGATCATGTTATTTTTTAGTTAAGAACACATTTCTTTATGTATCATCACAATAATGCATATTGTCTTCAATTGTTTGATCAAAATATTCATTTACATAGTTGTTTTATAAAGGAGGTTTTATTTGTTGATCACCTTGATTTATTTGATCTCTTTTCCCGATCTGTGGAACTAGAGCTCTTCTAAACTTTTGATTTATGGGCTGAAAATCAGTTTGATCCCTGGTGGCAGGCTTATTTTCAAGGACATTATTTCCATGAGTCTTTCCATATTCTTCATCATCAAATAAAATTTATTATCCGATGATTGAAAAGTTGAGGGTTGTGCTTCTCATTGATCCTTCTTCACATCTCTATCAGGATTATGTTTGATCTTACCTTATGCCATCAAATTTATGTCTACTTCAATTACATCGTTCATCATATCATCTAATGTATTGGGTATTCTTTCTCTTAACAACAAGGTAAGGTCACTATCAAAATAATCAGCATATCGAATTTGGGCAGCTCCAGGAGGAGGTTTAACTTCTGTAGGAATTGAATTATAAACTTTCATAAATTTGGTTGAAAACTCTTATGCTGTTTCATTTGGTAATATTTTTATATTATTTTACTGAGTTAGCAACTGAAGAGGATTCTTTTTATCACCCCACCTTGTAAGAAAAAGTGTTTCAAAAGCTACAAAATTAGGGATACTCGTTGCACGAAGAGATTTAAGCCATTTTATGAATTCTCCTAAAAGGCTTTGTGCGAACAGCCTGAGATTTGCATCCTCATGATCTACTTCATCTAGATCAAAAAAATCATTGAACCAATCCAAGTGTCTTTGGGCTGATTTATTTTCTTTAGCATCGAATGATCTGATTATCTTCTTATAATTTTGGGGTAAATCATGCAACTAGGCAGGCAAGGCAAGAGGAGAAAATCTAGTTGCCATGGCTCTATGAGGATTTTGGGCTATCTGAATAGTATGAGTAGGGACAATATGAATAGGAATAGTCTGTCTAGGGACTGTGGGAATCAAAGAATGTAATTTCTTCTCATCAAAGGTAATTTCATTCAACTTAGATTCTGATCTAGATATGAACAAGGTTTGCTCAAATTTTTAATCAAAGTCAAGGTCATCAATAAATTTTAAACCATCTTTGGGTAAGGATAGATTTTTGTCCAAGAAAGGAAATGATTGAACTTTATTTTCTTTTATTTTGTGCAATAGTTTCTCAGGAGCAGACACAGATGTTATAGGTTCTGGATCAGGGTTCCTTCTAGTGTAAATTCTCTTAGGAGCTAGGATTTCTTATTTTCTCAAAAGACAAAAATATGTTGTTGATATTATTAAATGAAGTCTCCAGGGTAAAAAACATTCAACCAAAAAGGTGTTTGATTCATTGTTACCCTCAGGAATTAAATCTAATCTTTTAGTCATTCTTTCCAAGGAAAATTTCAATTTCGTCCCCAGCAACGACGCCAACATTTTAATGCTAAGTAAATTGTTGGGCTAAAGAAATAATCTACAAAGGTAACCTACAAACCAACTTTAAAACTGGAAACTAGCCTTTCCAATATAGAGAGGGCTCTCTCTGAGACTTGATCTCAGATAGACAAGTTGCTTTAAAATAATGGCTAGATTTAGAACTTTAAGATAATTTTTCAAGGTATGCTGACAAAAGATAGTGTTTCTAGGACTATGGAGTCAACCCATGAAAAAAAAGAAAACAAAGCTTGATAGATAGAATTCCTTAGAGGAACAAAGGCTAAATAAGGTGATTAAATTCAGTGTTTAGTCTGATTATGTATGGTGAAAGAATAAAGAAACATACAACAAAATTTGAACACCACAACGAATGAATTATGATCTTAGCTGAGAAGATAGAAAGAAGTTAAATTTGTTCAGTGTAGAGCACCATGAGATGAATTATGGACTTTAAAATTTACCAATTTCAGGAGAAGAGAAGTGAAAATGAATATGAGTACACAAGAAATACATACAAAGAAAGGTACAAGCTTCAGATCACCACCATTAGAATCTTTTTCTTAAGGAACTCTGGACTTTTGCATTTGTATTTCTTTAGATTCGGGAAATTACATAGAGGATCAAAATGTTTGTATTTTTTCCCATGTTCCTCTTTTTACATCAAAACAGTCCCTATAGATAGAAATTAAAGTTACAATTAGCTGCTAGGAGTCGAACTACTATCTCCTAGAGTTATGGACCCAGTTGTTCTCAAAGAGAACAACAACCTCTACAAAATTTACCAAAAATAGGAAAGTCGATCTGGAAATCATAAACAATATGAGATTTTATTTACAATCATAAATTATTTTAGCAAATCACAAACAAACGGTTGTGATGAATCATAATGTGTATCACTAGACAACATTGTCACCATTGCGTAGTAAATTATGGTTACTGTTGCGCAAATGCTGGCTGCGAAATCTGCGCAGCGATTTCACACGATGGATATTCATGTTGGGTTGCGTGCATTAATCCAGTTGGCAGCAAAGGATGTGGTCATTCTGTTTTTCTGTAACTTTCTTGTCTGAACTCACTTATAGTTGTAAGGCCATGTTTGTCCTTCTTAATGAAATTTTTTTTCTCTTCAAACTCCTCACCTCTCTCAACAAAACTGCATTTGTTTTCAATTTTGATTGAGCGTCAGAGAGAGCTGCACATGCATCGTCAATAGTTGGTCTACATTCCTAGAAATGCTCCATGATTCTTTCCTCTGATATCCCTTTTTCCTCCCTGAGCTCAATGATCACATATTGAGCCTCTCTTTGTTACTTTTTCATCCAACTTATATTATTTTATCCTCATGTTGGTGAGGTAGGAGGTCTCTGACCTGATTGACTCTGTGATGTTAGTGTTTCAGAAATTCTTTCTGCTAGCTTCCTCCTCAATTATCTATTTTCTTTATAGAATTGGAATATGACATGTTGATCTTTATTTAATTGGTGTTTCGCCTCCTTAGTATATGCATCTTCCTCACTTATTTCCACTTGGTTTTCATCAATCCCATGGTTTTCACATTCAACAAGCCCTGGCTGAATTGTGGGTATGGGAAATATCCTGGAAGAGGACCTGGTGCACGGTTTACTATGATCTTGGGTCTCCTCAATTTCATCAATAAATATTAGTTTACTTCTCTTCTTGGATGTTGGCTAACTAAGTGATGAGTCTTCCATTTATTTTCCTTTTCTTCTTTCAACAACATATCCTCCTCTCACATATGAACTATGAAGTGATGATTTCTCAGCAGATAAAGAAATATCTCCTTTAGGGTCTCTCAGAATGTTTTCTGAAATCATGAAGGAATTCTAGTCCCTGTTCAAATTTCCCAACTCCTCAACCACCAACATATTAATCAAGGAAAAATGGAATAAGTTGTTCTCTCGATGGTCAGCTTTGGCTTGGAAACCGTCTCCCATCTTTCCTAGGCTTCGACACAGGAAGACAGGTAAGTTTAAGGGAATTCTCCCTATGAAATGCATCGGTAGCCTGATGTGGTATGGATGCACCTTGTCGAATATTCCCTCATAGGTGAAGTACTTCCTGATTATCTTCAAACGTTTCTCAAAAGGTTCCAGGAGATGCTCACTAGTAATTTTGTCTCCAATTTTTTGATTTCGATATTGAGGCTTGATGAAATCAATATAACATGAAGTATCGAATGGCATACCTTTAAACCATTTTTCTCCCTGTGAATGGATCTTCGTCGCAGCTGAAATAGCTTCCTATGTCACTTGAAAAGTGATCCCTGCAATAGTTGCACTGACACCAATAAAATTAAGGGTGAACTGCTTAGTTAGTTGCGCATTATATCCTTGAATCTTTTCATATAAATGTATCCATTTGACTTGTTCAAAATACACTATGATCGTCGGGTCTACATTTATTAACTTTAAATCCTATGGTTCAAACTTCACGACCTTGTCTCTTCTTGCATTCTTTATTTTACTTTGAGAAGTTTCCATGATGTTAGTATATGTCAATTTCAGGAGCGCATAAATAGATTGTAATAGCCTCTCCGCACAACGAATAAGAACAGTAACATTTGCACAATGCACAAGAAAAGGTAGCAATAGGAAACTTTGCGCGGAAAACAAATAAGTGGCATAAAATTCGGCGCAATAAGAAACTCGGTACAGCAATAAAAAGAGAAGGAAAACTTTGGCACAACGGAAAACTCGGTGCAACAGTAAACAACAATGGGAAACTTGGCGCAGTGAAAATCTCAGCGTAATAACAAACAACAATGGGAAACTTTGTGCAGGAGTAGGTAATAAGAATTTAGATCAAAAGAAAGAAGGTTGAATATGAGAAAAAACAACTTGTTCTAGAAGCTACTTTGCAACGGGCTCTAAGGAAAACTCTTGAACAATGACTGAAAGTGATGGAGGATACACAAAAAAATCAGAATAGCAGATTTACGTAGCGACTGGTAACAAATAGTATTTACGCAAAAAAGAGATTCAGAGTTTTTTGGAAAAACTATGGTTGACGCACAATTTTTGAAAGTGATGGAGAAACATGAAGGGTGACCAATATTTATGCTTGAACGGATAAGGAATGCAATTATGAAAAGGGATGGAAAATCCATAGCGACGAGATGTCTTAAGGCAGGTTAAAGATTTGCATAGTGAACTTACGCAACAGGTACTCCTTTAAAGTGTGAAATGGTACAAATGATATGGAGTGCTATGATTGTTCACTTTTCTGAATTCATGATTAGGTAATGATGACCCATAATATATTTTTACATGACCTTTATCCTAACCACTTGACTCGACATTGGTACCTGAATTCCACTTTTTTGACATGGCTCGAGACTTAGGAAAGTAGACCTTTACAATTTAAATATGACGAACCTTACACCCTTTTACCAATTTATGGCCAAAATCCTTACTCGACATTTCAAACCACTCTTTATTTGGTCACTAACCTCATAAACTTTGACATACGAACTACGAATTATTCAGGAAAGTTTTGGTCGACTAGGATTGGGGCATCTGTGGACCACAAATAAAAGTAATACCTAGAAGAAGAAAATAAAAATAGTTAGGAAACAACCTTAGGTTCTCACAAATCATGAACTAGATAATACTAAAGGATTAATAACTGAGAGAAAAAGAAATTAATTCTAAATGGAACAAATGCTTGACTTACTATGATGGAAAACGTTCTCTCTCTTGTGTCTGAGTATATGAATATGCACGTCTTCTTATTTTATAATATTCATCTTTTTTAATATTCTTTAGTTTTAGGGCTAGGGATTTATTTTCCCCATTATAAATATTAATTTACATATTCGTTCATCTATATGGGACCCACTTTAGACATTCAAAAGTTTCTTTTAATAAACCATTTTCCCAAAATAATTTGTTTTCAATCCATAAATAATCATGACTCTATTTTAATTTTTGTGACATGATAACTATAATTTCATCTATGGAATCTACTTCTAAGTTGTTCTTCATGTCTCTATATTTCCAACTAGCTCTTGTTTTCTCAATTTGGACATCAAGATCAAAATTTATGACATACATAAGATAGGCACTCAACAATCATTGATATATTCTCCACATGAATCTTGGCCCTTGATTTGAAAATCTTGGCAAGGAAAGGGGGTTGTATCCTCCTTCTAATTGGTGTCGTAGAATCAAGGAGTTTGAACTTCCTTCAAGTTGGAGTCTGAGAACTAGGTGGTTTTAGACACCTTCCGGTTGTAGCTGAAGAACATAGGGGGTTATAGCCTCCTTCTGGTTGTAGCCAAAGAATTGGGGAGTTGTATATTCCCTCAAGTTGTACCCTGAGAAACTAGGGGGTTGGAACCTCCTTCTAGTTGGAGATGGAGAATTGGAATTTGGTGCTTCCTTCAATGTATTTCTTGATGTTGAAACAAACCTTATATTTTCCTAAAAACCTTAGACTAAAATAAAATTTCATTCTTTGTTTAAATAAAGAAGAGCACAAAAAACTGCAATTGGATAATCACCGTCGAAATAAAGTCATTTGATCAATCCAACGGTTTAAAAGTCTTAGCAGTATGGAGCCACCTTTGGTTTAAAAAGTCAAACATTAAAAACTTTTCTTAAGTTTCACGTTTCGGGTTCTGCGATATAAGCAGTTTGACATTACAGTGAACCCCAAATTTCCAATACGCGAAGTCACAAAAGGTTATTTTAAAAGAAATTAAATCAAGCTTATCGTGATTTCATTTTCGGGTATCCCACCTCAAACGACAGCTCAAAATCCTGATGTGTAAATCACAAAATCTCATTTAGTCGTAATTAATTAAATGTTTAAACATACTTAATATATTGTTAACCAGTCACATTTTTGGGAATTGAGGAATTATCATTCATCATGTCCAAAAAACCTCGAAGCATGAAGTCCCGAAATGTATTAAGTGCTTATGCATGATTATATTAATTTCTAAACAAAAGTTCATGATATTAATTGGCTTTTCGCCCTTTCGTTTTTCAGGATCCTTCAATGATATTACATCCAAATCTCCTAGTATCAAATCATCAATGTCGAGCATCTTTTATTATGGCTTAACAGAAATATTTTATAGTGTAAGGCGCATATCTCCAGTTGTAATCTTCTCATTAAAATGAACAAATTAATCGTCCATAGTAACACACTCGAAACTAAGGAAGACTGGGGGCAAATAAAGATTTCTATTTCAAATTTCATTCTCACTTTCAAAAAAATAACAAGTTTATTTCAAGGAAGCTTACGCCTTCTCTTCTGTAACAGGTACCCATTTGTTATCACAGGCATCATGGAACCCAGAAAAATGTTGAAGAAGAGTGATGAGGCTAGTGAAAGCTCAAATCCAAACCCAGAATTTATGTCTGATACCACACCACACGTTGTAGATTTGGTCAAGTCTTGGATGCAGATTTTTGAAATATTGGAGCATGAAGCCATGAATTTCCCATATGATTTTGAAGATGATAAAAATGATAAGACCAGAACTAAACTCAGAGTTATAGCAGAGTCCGAACTTCATAAAATAGCTACATAGCCGAAGCTCGTGCCATAAAATGACATGATAAACTGGGCTCTGATGAATACTGATGTGCAGACCAGAAGCATCATAAATCATCAAAAGTCCATCGTCGGCTCTTTCAGGCTAGAACATATTCAAGTAATGTACAATCTATCCTTTGTTTCTAAATATATTTATAATTCTGAATTCATAGAAGATTTTCAACAAAAGGAGTGTACAGAAATGGACCAAACCTATCCATATATAATTAAAACATGGTGGGAAGTTCCAATGAAATTTAGAGCTGATTCCCATGGTGTTTATGCCACTGCATCATTAAATGAATAGATGGTCTATATAGATATGATTTTATGTAGACTATTTGGGAGGAAAATCCCTACCCATTTCCCAATGGAATGGGTGCCAATTATGCACAAAGTATCCAAGGGTTTCACTTTCATTGGGGATAAGATTTCATCAGATAACCTAACCAAGGAGATTGTTGAGTACCAAATGGAAAATTCAAAATCCCAAACTGCATCATGTTATATGTCTGCATATTTCATGGACGTATTTGTGATATGACCCCTTTTTCCATTGATGAATTGGAGCTGGAACCCCACTTGTGCAGAACCCATCCATTTCTATCACTCTAAAATTTGGGAAGAAAAAGTAAAAGATTTCTTTTATGAAATATGTCACTATGTAGTGATTCCTGTGCACCAAATATTGTATGGTTATCCACCTCCTCAGATTTCGGAGAAAATCATGGGAAACCTCAAAACAGTTACATATTGGTTTATTGATGAGAATTTCTCTTATATCAGAGTTTTTGGATGTTTGATTCCCCTTCGTGCTCTCCCAAAATTTCTTCCTGACAGACTGGTGTGCAGAGAAGTGGCTTACCAAATAATAACAAGAGGCATCGGCAAAGAGTTAAAAGAATTTTAGAAGAAATTCTGGTCAGTTTTTCCTATACAGATTGGGAGGTTTTCACTGCTAAATTTTGGCCATTCCAAAATGGAAGCCACAGCATTAGAAGACATTAAACTAGTAGATGTTGAACTCAGAAATCATGATCCATATCAAATTGTGGGAAATCATCTAGCTCATTGCAATATGAAAACATATGAGCATGAAGACTCCCCCTTTGATGACATATTTAAAGGAATCAGAGCTTACGAGGAGATACAGGACAGAGTCTAGGCATTACCCCCTGACCTACAGGCCAACTTTATTTGTTTCCAAAATCACAGAAGAAGTGGGTTTCCCAAGATACTACAGGGATAATCAATAACCCCTCCTTCAAAACAAGAAATTATACCTCCAGGTTTCAAACCAAAATCTTTGGATAAAAGGACTGCAAAGGAAAACCCAAAGAATCTCGAAGTGTCTTCACAAAGATAAGAATCTTCACAGACAGAACATCCAGAATCTGAAACAGAGTTTAGATATGAGACACCTTTAAAACTGAATCAAATGACTTCTCTTTTATCATCAACTATTCCTACCGATACCCCCAAAACAATAGAAGGAACACAATTCACAGAGTTAGGCAGTCATATTACAACATTGACTCCTTTATAGTCACGTTTTGGGACTCCCCATCTTGGAGCTATATATATAAGTGATCTTAACCCAATATCTATTGAAGAAATACCTTCCTCTGACTTCTTTTTCAGTAAGAAGAGGAAAGTTGTAGTGAAACAAGAAATGCACCGGAAAGAAGGTAAAATGGTAAAAAAGCACAGGATACTTGTGGATGGACAAAATCTAGAAGAGGAAGACTTTGCTACAGAGGTAGCAGGCTCTTTGTGGGATTTTTCTATGGCCAAATTATTCTCAGTTGATAATTTGAAAGCAAGGTTGCAGCACAAAAATCAAATGATAGCCCAGTTGTAAAGTCAAATGAAGAATACAGAGAATAACATTAGATACGAGATAAATAAAGAACTTGAACAAGCTAGAGTTATTGAAAAACAGGAAATCCAACTGCTCAGGTCTAGTATAGATAAAATGTATAAGAATATGCAAGTGGAGAAAGGGCAGGTCATCCAGCAAGAAGAATTAGTAAGGCAGTTGCAAGCTAAATTAAGTTATGTTGAAAACTAGGTTGTAAATATGGAAGCGTTTCAAGCCCAGGCGCTGGAAGTGCATTAGAAGTTAGAGGAAGCACAAAAAAGCATGTTTTCTAAGGTAGGGATTATCGAAGACTATTTTCAGGAGATTATTCAATCATTAGAAAACATTAGTCTCAAAGAAAAAGAGGCTACCGCAGCCCGGATCACCTTCCAAAAAGTGGTCGTGTCATCTTCTAAGGAAGAAATATCTGTAACCCCCAAAAATATTCGATTGAATGTTGAAGAGAAAGTAAGAGGAGACATACTATTAAAGACGTGGGAGGCCAATATAGTCGAGAGTAAAAGATTGGCCAAAGAATTAAAGGAGAATTGTGAAGAGGCCTTTGACCTGGTAGATAAAAAATCATTAGGCATTGGAAAGGATGATTGTTCTGGACTACTAGGATAGATCAATGTGATAAAGCATCAACTAAAAATCAAAGAGAGCTTAAATGAAGCTCAAGTTGAAATTTCACAATTAAGGCAGATTGACTTTTCCCAAATAGATATATGGTTGGTGAAGCCAAAATTACAATTACAATCAATAAAATTCGAAGATAGAAGGATTGAAGACAGGTTGTCGAAAATCCAGAGGAAGCTATATCGTTTTTAGGAAAAGGATGTGTTGAAGTTTTCGAGAAGATTAGGAAAATTTATAAGCAGGTGCATCGAGTGTCTCAAGCCAAGTGAATCAAGTACCTCAAAGAAATAATGAAGCAATACACATTGCCCGTTATACCGGTGTATGTAAGACAATAGAAAAGAAACCAGTGAAACGGTTCAAGTCTTTATTTTGTAACCATTAATATCTCTAGGAGTAAGGAAAGTTCCAACCATCTAGGGTTGGTAACCCTTGTATAAATATAATTTCAAAAGACTTAGATAAGGGATTTTTCTTGGCCGATTGTAGTAGAGAAATTTCTCCTTCACAAGAATTAAGACCAATGCAAACCAAAGACTCCATGTTCCGTCAATCCTAAGTTATGTGTTCTTATGTTCTTTCATATTTAGCATCATTTCTTATATATATTTGATGAATGTTTAACTACAACTTAGTATAACATCTACTGTGGTTATATGTTATTTAGTCATCTAATTGTTTACAGATTTTCCTCTGTGTTTTCTATTAGTAGACACAAGACCTGTGGATTATTTAGATCACCATACTTTATGCTTCATTAAAGGTTTCTCGTCTAATTTCTTCTTCTATTACAAAGTGA
Organism: Picea sitchensis; assembly: GCA_010110895.2. Lineage (NCBI taxonomy): Eukaryota > Viridiplantae > Streptophyta > Pinopsida > Pinales > Pinaceae > Picea > Picea sitchensis. Next base: position 19,145 of record SNQJ01S0077391.1, on the reverse strand, counting down.
GATTCTTCCATGATTTATGCCTCATGTTGTTTAAACAACTTTATGTTTTCTTTCATCACATTCATTATTTTCAATTTAACTCAGATACAGGAAACGACCTCTGAAATTGTTATATTATTAATTCAAATTAGGAATTTTTCTCATATAATCTAAAATAGAAATAGCAAACCTAAAAAAAATAGATCCTTTAACCTTCTTTTCATCCATGACTGTATCTATTGCAAGACATACCAATATCGAACCCGTTCTCATAGATCAGAACAACATTTCTTTAACTTTGTTTAATATTGTCTTGGAAACTGCCGCCACCCGAGTTGAACTCAAACGTTCATGGGAAGCCATTGAACATGACATAAGCGTCCAATAATGATTGGAAGCTAGACAAAGACAACTCAGAAACCAGCCATAGCTTCTTTTCCTAAAGAACTGATTCCCTTTTCATTTACCAAAAAACCTCTTTATTTTTGGATGCCTTAACATTATACTTTAAAGCCTTAAGTATAAACTCAGGAACAACATCTTTTTGGTGTCGTTGTCAGGGAACGAAGAAACAAAATTATTTTTCCTTGGGAATAACGACATTGGTAATTTCTTTCTTTGATAGTGAACAAAGATTGAATTATTTATAAGGCTACTTTCATCTTTCACTTGGCGACTCCACGATTAATACGCTGGCTTTTAACCAAAAGAATACCAGGAAGAATCCAGACAACAAACAGACTTCGCCTGTATCCGACCCAGAAAAAAATTTTGAAATCAAGAAGATACCTTAAACAAACTGTTTCATCAACAAGTAAGATTTATCAACCTAAATTCACACAGTCGAATAATAAGGATCTAATTGAAAGGTCAAACGCCCCACCCCTTTGTGGAAAACCATCCACCGATAGAATTGAAATCCTAGTGCCTGGATTGGTCTTACCCGAATTTAAAACTGAGACTTTCTCAATTGTTTCTTTCACCGATAAAGGTAAAAGATCTTTCTCACTTCCCGCTTCGATTGACATTTCTTCACTTCCCGAAGTTCAGTTTCCTATCTCTCATAGCTTCGACGAGTATATTGTATACCTTGACTCGACTCCTGTTGGTTTTTATTACCTTGTACGTGGGTGGTTGATGTTTACCTTGGGTGGTTTTTGTTTACCTTCTGAGATGGTTATAAACTTATTAACAAATATGAGACATAGGCGAGAAATTTTTTGTGAGATTATTGTTGGACACACCGACTACACTAAGAGGGGGGGTGTGAACAGTGTAGGTCTCTTTTTCAAAACTTCCCTCTTACACAAAACTCATTAGTTAGCAATAACCATTTACTCATTACTTATTGTTTTCATTTATAACCAATTAAATGTGAACATATATCAACAACATATACCAACGATATATCTTCAACAAATCATCACCACAAGGAACACAAAGAACACAAGTTGTATGTACAATTTTCTTTTTATTATGAACTACAATCCTTAAGTTATCAGCAACAACTAAATAGAGTACAACTCTACAAGAGCACCATCTCCATAATGCAAGACTCAGCTTACACCCTCAACACCAACTGAGATGCGGAAAAAATCCTCAACAAATATCAATCTGTCAATAGGTACGCGACCTGTCGGTAGTGTAGCATGCGTATGTATGTGCCCTACCAATAGTACAACTCACGTATGTATGCGGCCAGTCTGTACTACAGCCTATGTATCACTTCTGAGCAATTAGGGTTTTCCTTTCATCACACACTCAGATCCTTTGCAACCTTCAATCACATTATCTTTTGTCTCTCACTGTCCAATCTAACCCATAACCAGTCACAACACATCCAAGCTTTCCAACTTATTCATGCTCCTCAACCATATAATAATAATGTTACTCAATCATGTATAAGCAATCATCATACTATAGAAATCATATCAGCACTAAATCATAAGAGTGGTGCTCACTCCATCAACCAACACAAACCACATCACAACAACCATACCAAGAATGCCTTAAGAATTCACCACACAATAAGCAAGAGTATCCATCAAGACAACAATGTAACCATACCATAGTTTATATGGAAGATCTGAGCCCATAGAATGTAGATATGGAACCTACTTCAGTCTTCAAGACCCTGTCATCATCTCAACCACAAGTCTTCATGACTTCATCCACTATACGTGCCCTGTCCTCATTCAACCCATGTATGTACGCACTCTAGCTCAATTTAGCCTGTGTATACCTAAAACACTAGGGTTTCTGAACTTCTGAGACTTTTGTCGTCATGATCTCAAACTTGCTGAAACTTTGATGTGTCCATGAGATCCTTCATACACTCTCTGTCTCATAATAGATCTTCAATACATGTTTAAGAGATGTACTTCACAAGAGACCCTTGCCTCTTATTTATACTCTCTAAGTAGCTTCTATTTTCTAGGTCACTTAACCCACTTCTAGGTCATTTAACCTATTTTCCTCTTTTTAGGGTTAACCACTTTCCATAAATAGAAATTTCTCCATTACTTTATCATTTAAATATTCCTCCTTGACTTTGTCACCTCACTTTATCATTTAAATAATCTTCTTTGATTTTGTCACTTCACTTTATTATTTAAATAATAATTTCTTCTTTGCAAGCTCTTTGACTTCTTTGACCTTTTGGGGCTTCAAGCCTTCATATGAGTGTCCTCCAACTTCGTAAGGCCATAATTCTCAAACCATGAGGAGTTATGTGACATTCCACATACCACCGGAAATGGTATGACAAGCACTATCTATGTAGGATAGTTTCACTAACAAATTCATTGATCTTCATCTCATTATTCCACAAACACGCATGGGTTCTCCAACCATCTTTCTAGGATAACTCAATCGCAAAGTGTCTTCCCGTGAGGGCTTTCACCATAAGGGGACCACTTTGGAGTTCATCCATTTTTACTTCTTATCAACCATGATAAGACAATAATGAGTCATCTTTACATAAACTCAACTATGCATCATATATAAAACAAACCACATAGATTCATCTTCATCTATGCATCACATATCAATGACAACTCATTGATCCATCTTCATATATGCATCACATATCAATGACAACTCATTGATCCATATTCATCTATGCATCATATCAATGACAACTCATTGATCCAACTTCATATATTCATGACATAATACGACTATGATTCTACTTGACATTAATCCAGTCATACATATAACATTTGACATCAATCATCAATCAATCAATCACTTGACATCAATCAATCAAACCTTTGGCATAAATGACAACATGATCCAATAATATCCCCCTTTGGCATTGATGGAAATACCGAAATTGATGTCAACATGTAGACAAGGCATGCTCTACATCAATAGTCATCAATCACATCAATGTGACTATCTCTCCCCCTTTGACATCAATGCCAAAGGGTCATTCTCCCCTTGGGGCTGCTCCCCTTGCTTGAACTCTCCTTGGGTCTGCTTCCCCTGTCTGAATGCCTCTGATCTTCCTCTGAATAATCTCCCCCCTTTTGAACAAGGGATATCACTCTGATGTAATGTTGAAGATACATCGCTCATACTCCCCATGTGACCATCGCTCACCCTGGAATTATGCCTCTATGCTCTTTCTTCAAGTATAGGGTTATTTTCCTCCTAGAATCATGGGAAGAAGAATGACTCCCCCTATGGGTATGTCTCTCCCTATCTTCTCCGCAATATGAACAATATGCTACCACTACAATATGCTTCTGCTATAAATGCTACTGCTCAACTGGATTATAGAACACCCTCTCTTTCTATGATGATCCTTGGACCTATCCATGCATAAAAACTCATGCTATGCCAAGAAAAAGATATGTCAACAATGAGATGAGGAATCATGATCAAAACATCAACCAATTACATCCCATACCAAAATGTGTTCTCACCATGCACAACACCCATGTACATCAACCATGTACATCAACACCATACAAAGTGCCAAAAGATATCATCAATGGAGTGTATCAACCATATGCCTCTTATCAACATGTCAACCATGTGATTCAACACAAGTGTCATATCATCAATGATATACCTCTACCATGAACCAAGTGCCACAATCATCAAATGTCTCATGTACCAAAGTATATGCTACTCAAGTAATACCAATGATGTACTTTTAGAAAAGTACTCGTCATCCAATCATATACCATCTATGAGTGTACCAAACATGTACATCAACATGTATCACTACTTGTACCAAACATGTACATCAACATGTATCACTACTTGTACCAAGCAAGTATGTCAACCATGCACCAATACCACAACAAGATGAATCCTCATACATGTATGTCAATTCCACCACAAATCATGTGCCAATCAAAATGCTAGTAGGTGCCTCTACCAGTGTACTAGAAGTGTACCATTCATGTATCAATTATAGATCAAGCTATGACTCCTCAACATGACTACCTCATTAACTCACCAACTACATGTCCCAATATGTAGCCCATCCATATGCCAAATGCATGCACCAAATATGCTTCAAATAATACATCATAAGATATATCAATGAAACTCAAATATGTCCCAACCATGTACACCAATAGATCAGCCTCAATCATCCATTCACTATAGAAAATACTAAGCATCCAAAAATACATGTACTAGTAGTGTGCTTCAATAGATCAATAACATCGCTACCTAGCATCATCATGATATATCTCATAACCAAGGTGCCATAACTTCACTGTCATAACCATCATTTTTCTTCAACAGAAAATGCATCAATCCATACTCATGGGTTAGTGCTATGAATCCAAGATATCCTTTCAATATATATCATCACCATAAATAATCCAATATGTAATCATGAAAACCTGCAGCAAACAATGTCGGAACCTGCAACAAACTATATTAGACCCTGCAACATAGATTTATACCATTACATCAAGCTGCAACCCATGTGCATAGCCTTTTCCCCAAGGCTTTACCACATATACGCAGCTTGCTTCACAGACAAATCGCGTATGTATGCAACCTATTCAAGGTTAGCCTGTGTATGTACGTGACTATTACCACTGTCACCTGTGTATTATTCAGTAGATGACACACTTGAGCTTCCCTTAAGGCTTCCATTCTGCTTCGGTTGTTCAATTTTCTTCACCCACTTTTGAAGGTGTCCCTGCTTCTCAGAACTTGAGCTCTGAGATTCCATATTTTCAAATATGTCTCCCTTACTTACTTCATTCCTTCTTCTAGTCATGCTATATGAATTCCTCATCATGGACTTTCTTCTTGTGTTCCAGCAATCCTTGGATTTGTGGCCAAATCCACTACAATTGTAGCATCTCATGTTCTGACAGTGAACAACAATGTGTCCTACTTGATCACATCTCCAACACCTTATGGTGTTATTAAATCTTTCATTATTTCTCCTTGAAAAGATCTGCATTCCAAATATTTATGACCATATTCATTACATGAATAACATTGACCATGAAAAACACTTTCATACCTTTTCTTTGGTGTCCATCCTTTTTGAGGTGTAAAGATGGATTCTTGATGTCTTCCTTGCTTTGTTCTTTTGAAATTTTCTTTGCCTTGTGTAGATGGTTGAATTGCAACATTGTCTTAATCCTTTGAGAGTGAGGGAATTACCTCGTGCTTCTTTGAGGTGCTTGCTTCAGCATGTGTAGCTTCTCTCTTATATCCAAGACCTAATTTATCATTTGGTGATCTTTGACTTTCCAAGATCCCATTCAATAATTTTTTTGACTTCTCTACTTTCTTTCTAAGATCAACAACTTCAGCTTCTAACTTATGACATGACTCTTCCTTTTCATTTACTTGATTCTTCAATAGTTCCTCTACCCTTTTGGCTTCCTCAATTTGGGTTTTGAGATGGACAATAATTTCAAAACTTTTGCTAATCTCATCATCTACCTTCTTATATTCTTTTTCATTATTTAGTCGTGTGATCTCTTCTTCCTTTTATTCTAGTTGAGTCTTATTACTCTCTTCTTGTTCCTTGAGCATTTCCCTTAACATCAAGATGTTCCTTTGACTCTTCTTAAGAAACTTTTTAGTGTTATCGGAAAGATAGTTATAGTCTATATAGTAATGATCATATTTGTATTCATATATGCCCTCTTCAACTTTCTTTTGAAGTTCTAATAGTTCTTCTTCTATTCTTTCCATGGGATAACTACCATCAAACTCTACACAAACTATTTCTATATTTTCTTCTTCACTTGTAGAGAAATAGTCAACATCATCACATTTTGAATTATTGCAATCAAGGGTCTTTGAGGATTCTTTACCTTCATTTGAAATATCTTCAAGATATTCCTTTTTGCTAACATCATCACATGATTCTTTGCCTTCATTTGAAATGTCTTCAAGATATTATTTTTTCCATCATCATCACATTTAGTTTCATTGTTCTTGATGGATTTGTCTTCAAGGTCTTCCTTCTTGCTTTGAAATTTCTCCTCTAGCTCTAGCCATAGATCCTTGGTGGAAGTGAATTGTCCCATGCTCTCTTTGATAGGGCTTGAGAGTCCACTAAGAATTTTCTTGAGAGCTAATGCATCATTCTTCTTTCCTTCCCTTTGAGCTACAAACATTGACTTGTTCTTCAAGGAAACTGATCCACCAATGGTTGCCTTCCAAATACCTGCTCCCATTTCCTTCAAATGCAGTCTCATTTATATTATCCATGTAGAATAGTTTTTGTCATCAAGAATTGGAAATTCATCATCCATTTGTGTTTCCATGGATCTCCTCCAAGATTTGTTAAGGCTTATAGTGAAGTCATGCTCTGATACCAATTGTTGGACATA
>SNQJ01S0077391.1:0-12278 GCA_010110895.2 Picea sitchensis | reverse complement strand
TTAGTTAGCAATCACCATTTACTCATTACTTATTGATGTCATTTATAACCAGTTAAATGTGAACTATCAACAATATATCATCAACAAATCATCACCATAAGGAACACAAAAAATACAAGATGTATGTACAATTTTATTTTTATTACAAACTACAATCCTTGTGTTATCAGCAACAATTGAATATAGTACAACTCTACAAGAGCACCATCTCTATAATGAAAGACTCAACTTACACCCTCAACACCAAATGAGATGAGGCAAAAATCCTCAATAGATATCAATTTGTCAATAGGTACGTGACCTGTCGGTAGTGAAGCACGCGTATGTACATGCCCTACCAGTAGTACAACTCACGTATGTACACGTCCATCCTGCGTATCACTTCTGAGAAATCAGGGTTTTCCTTTCATCACACACTCAGATCCTTTGCAACCTTCAATAACATTATCTTTTGTCTCTCATTGTCCAATCTGACTCATAACCAGTCACAACACATCCAATCTCTCCAACAACTTACTCATGATCCTCAACCATACAATAAGAATGCTACTCAATCATGTATAAACAATCAACATACTATAGCAATCATCTCAGCATTGAATCATAAGAGTGTTTCTCACTCCATCAACCAACAAAAACCACATCACAACAGCCATACCAAGAATTTCCTTAAGAATTCACCACACAATAAGCAAGAGTATCCATCAAGACAACAATGTAACCATACCAGAGTTTCTATGGAAGATCTAAGCCCATAGAATGCAGATATGGAACCTCCTTCAATCTTCAAGAGCTTGTCATCATCTCAACCACAAGTCTTCATGAATTCGTCCATTGTATGTGCCCTGTCCTCATTCAACCCATGTATGTACACGCCCTGGTTCACTGTAGCCTGTGTATACCTAAAAAACCAGGGTTTATGAACTTCTAAGACTTTTGTCGTCATGATCTCAGACTTGCCGAAACTTTGATGCATCCATGAGATCCTTCATACACTCTCTCTTTCAGAATAGATATTCACTACAAGCTCAAGAGATGTACTTCACAAGAGACCCTTGCCTCTTATTTATACTCTCCAAGTATCTTCTATCTTCTAGGTCACTTAACCCACTTCTAGGTCACTTAACCTATTTTCCTCTTTTTAGGGTTAACCACTTTCCATAAATAGAAATTTCTCCATTACTTTATCATTTAAATATTCCTCCTTGACTTTGTCATCTCACTTTATCATTTAAATAATCTTCTTTGATTTTTCCACTTCAATTTATTATTTAAATAATAATTTCTTCTTTGCAAGCTCTTTGACTTCTTTGACCTTTTGGGGCTTCAAGCCTTCATATGAGGGTCCTCCAACTTCGTAAGGCCATAACTCTCAAACCATGAGGAGTTATGTGACATTCCACATACCACCAGAAATGGCATGACAAGCACTATATATCTAGGATAGTTTCACTGACAAATTCATTGATCTTCATCTCATTATTCCACAAACAAGCATGGGTTCTCCAACCATATTTCTAGGATAACTCAACCACAAAGCGTCTTCCCGTGAGGGATTTCACCATAAGGGGACCACTTTGGAGTTCATCCATTTGTACTTCTTATCAACCATGATAAGACAATAATGAGTTATATTTACATCAACTCAACTATGCATCATATATAAAAGAAACCACATCGATCCATCTTCATCTATGCATCACATATCAATGACAACTCATTGATCCATCTTCATCTATGAATCACATATCAATGACAAATCATTGATCCATATTCATTTATGCATCATATCAATGACAACTCATTGATCCAACTTCATCTATGCATGACATCATATGACTATGATTCTACTTGACATTAATCCAGTCATACATATCGCATTTGACATCAATCAATCAATCACTTGACATCAATCAATCAAACCTTTGGCATCAATGAGAAAATGATCCAATAATGTGATTATTGTAGGATCATCATTTTTGTTAACTATTTTCGTTATGGAATCTAATTCATATAATTAAGTACATATAATTGTCTTAAAAAAAATAACGCTCGATGTTATGGAATTTAAGTAATAATGAAGTCGTGAAGGTTGTCCCAAGGTATCTATATGTGAGATCTCTTTCCTCAAGGAGAAGTCATGAAGGTTATCCCAAGGCATCTAGAAGTGAGATCTCTTTCAAGTTGGAGAAGTCATGAGAAGCTAGATGTGAGATCTCTTTCAAGTTGGAGAAGTCATGAGAAGCTAGATGTGATATCTCTTTCAAGTTGGAGAAGTCATGAAGTCTATCCCAAGGAATCTAGATGTGAGATCTCTTTCAAGTTGGAGAAGTCATGAGAAGCTAGATGTGAGATCTCTTTCAAGTTGGAGAAGTCATGAGAAGCTAGATGTGATATCTCTTTCAAGTTGGAGAAGTCATGAAGGTTATCCCAAGGAATATAGATGTGATATCTCGATCACGGTCTTCTTCTACAAAAGACATGTGTTGGTTAATGTGTTCCTTCATTCTATTTTAAGCCATAACCAAATTATCGTTAATTGTGTGGAGAATAGTTTCCATGGTGTGAAGTGTGCACTACATGAACCTTGGAGGTTCCTCATAAATAACAAACCACTAACATGGGTTTTGGCTATAGACAACTCCATATGGTGTCATTATGGTAGCTCCATGATAATTGAGATATTGTACCACTAGGGAAAATTTTAGGGTCTAAATTTTTCCCATGGGTTGATTTTTCATGTTTTTTTTCCAAAATATTATTCACCTATTTCTATTTTATTATTTTATTTTCCCAAATTTTATAGTATAAAATAATGTTACTCTAAAATTACCAAAATTTTCTAGAAACTATCTAAAATACTTAGAAAATTTAATACTTTTACAAAAGTATCGCCAAAAGTTTTATGGAACCTTGGAATTTTAAGAATTAGTAAGATTCTCCAAAAATTTATGTTTACACTTTAAGATAAGTATGGATCCTTAAAAAAAATTGTGTGTACCACCATTATGCAAGGGGAAACCACTATGCCCATTAGTGTATATTTTTTGAAGTGAAGCATCATAGGTAGGTTTCTAAGAAATTATTGACCACTTATTTTTTACCATATGTTTGGGGATGATATGCAGTGCTCATTTTTAATTGGGTACCTTTATGTTTAAACAACTTGGTGAATATCGGACCTTGAATCGAGACAATGGAAGTGAGCATACCATGTAGCTTAAAAATATAATCCATGAAGATTTGTACCATTGAGGAAGGTGTAAATGGGTGAGATAAGACACAAAAATGAGCATATTTGGAAAACTACCAACATGATCACTAATTAGATACCAGATATTGGAAGACCCACTATAAGAACCATATAATTGTCATATCATATATGTGTTGGAATTAGTAGTGGTTGCAATTCCCCTATCATCTTCATTGTCTCACCCTTGTTTCTTTGGCAAGTGACATAGGTTGCTACAAAGTCATGGATGACTATTGTCATGCATTACCAAAAGAAGGAGCATTGATTTCATTCATAGGTTTTATGAAATCCAAATTGACCTACTATAGATGATGAATGCAACTCCTCTAAACCCCCTTTTTTAAGGTAGAATTATTTACCAAAACAATGTTCCCTTTATACCCCAATGTTTCTTTCCACCATGTACACCCTTTAGGAGGGTTGGGATATTCCTGAAGCCTTTATATGATTTGAACCATATTGTCATTTACTAACCATTCTTGATAGGATTCATCAATCCAACCTAAAATAGGTAAGGAAAGGGAAAAGAGGGATCCATTCTCCTTAAATTCCCTTGATAATCATCAACCACCACATTTTCTTTATCATTATTCTATATGATTTCATAATCATACCCAAGCATCTTAATGACCCACTTATGTTAATCTGGTGATGATAACATTAGTTCTAGAAAATACATCTGACTATGATGGTTGGTCCTTATCTAGAAACACCTCCCAATGAAATATGGGAAACATATGTCAACTACATGAAGGATGCTCATTATAATTTTCTCACATGTAGANTAATCTGGTGATGATAACATTAGTTCTAGAAAATACATCTGACTATGATGGTTGGTCCTTATCTAGAAACACCTCCCAATGAAATATGGGAAACATATGTCAACTACATGAAGGATGCTCATTATAATTTTCTCACATGTAGATTTTCTCAAATTGTGGTCACACAAATACTTATTTGTGGATTCCAAGGGATGCTCTTATTTCATGAAGACTATGATAGTTCCTCTTCCCTAGGCATCACATTCCAAGACAGAAGTCTTAGTGAAATTTGGCACCGCTAATACTGGAGTAGTGCACATGGCACGCTTTAAATCTGACAATGTTTTATGAATTTCCTTGCACTATACAAAGGAATTGTTTTTTAGCAGGATTGTTAATGAAGCATCATTTTTTCCATAATTTTTCAGAAACTTCTTGTAGTATCATGTTAGTCCTAAGAACCCACACATGCTCTTTAAGGTCTTAGGATGAGACCAATATTTCATAGACACAACTTTCTTGGGATATATTCGCACTCCATCATGACTGATAATGTGACCCAATTATTCAACCTCTAAGACCCAAAAGAACATTTGGAGCATTGAAGGAACAATTGGTGGTCTCATAGAAGTTGCAAGGCTCTATCTACATGCCTGATAGGATTCCATGGTTTTTTCATAGATCAAGATATCATTAAAGAATCCCCACACAAAATGGCACATGAAGGGTTGAAATATCTTGTTCATAAGGATTTGAAAACTGGATGGAGCATTTCATAGTCCAAAAGGTATTACTAAGAACTCATAATGACCTTCATGTGTGAGAAATTTTATCTTAGGGATTTCCTCCTTCCTCATACTTATTCAATGATAGCTTGAGAAAAGTTCTAGTTTAGTGAAAACCATAGCTCCATGAAGTTCATCCAAGAGATCATCAGTGATTCGAATGGGAAATTTTTCCTTAATGGTCAACTTATGGAGAGATGGAAAATCATGACAGGTGTGTCAATTTCATTCCTTTTTTAATACCAAGACCACAAGTGTTGAATAAGGGTTGGTACTAGGATGTATGATTGTATCCTTCAATAGTCTTGAAATATATTTTTTATTTCATTATTTTGTGCAAACGGATGCACATTAGGTGGTTCAATACCTTATAAAAATAAGAGGATACCATGGTCATGCTCACTAGAAGAAGGTGGTAAGCCATGTAGTCTATCAAATACTTGTTGATGTTTATATAGGACCAATTGGAAATCAAGGTGAATCTTTTGTGGGGCGGTGTCCACCAATTGTATCACATTTAACTATGCAACAATGCTTGAGTGACCTTTCTTCAATAACTTATCCATATGGTGAGAGGTAATATTCAGCGGAACCAGATTTAATACCCTTGTATGTTTTTTCTCGTTCTTATTGAAGTTGATATATAAATCCTTGAAATCCATGGTGGGGTTATATCATGAAGGTGGGTAACACTTTCATGAGAATGGGGACAAAAAAATTGTTATAATCATTTTTTTGGCCGAAAAAATTTTCGAGCAAAACATTGCACGTCAAATCGAACAACGCACAAATGACGTCCTCATCTTTTGCGTAATAAACACAGTAGCCAATTCTCTTTTTCCGGTAGCATTATTTTCAGCCGAAAAAAACATTTCAATAGAAAACATACATTATATGTGGTGTGCCTTTAGTTCCACTGTTACTTTACATGCATTCCATATGAGCATTGGAATTTTAGAGCACGTTGGAGTTGGAGGCTAGTACAGGGCATTCGTGGCTAATCTAGGTTGTTCGCATTAAACTCGAGCGTAGGGAGTTGGCGAGCGACAAATCTAGGTATGTTCATGTTTTACTTCTGTAGAATTATGTTTGTGTTTTTAAGTGTTTGAATATGTTTTTCAATGTTACAGAGGCCATATGGAACTTTGTGTGAATGGCACAGAGTCCCTATGTGGACTTTGTGCCATTCGCACAGAGTGCCATATGGCACTTTGTGCGAATGGCATAGAGTCCATATGTGGACTTTGTTCCATTTGTATAGAGTTCCATATGGCACTCTATCCGAATGGACAGAGTCTATACGGACTCTGTGTCATTCGGACAGAGTGCATATGGCACATTTGTATTAACTAACTAAATTTTTCTTTGATTATCACAAAATAGATTGGTTTCTAAACTTCACTCTAGATAGAATTTTTTGCAAGAAGCCTTCTTAGTGATCGATCTACTTTGCATGCAATTTTTAATGTTCCATTTATTCTACTTCAAAATAGGACAATGCTTTCTGTGTTGTTTCTTATTACTCCATGATATCACTACTTCCCCACTAGTAAAGAAAACATAAATGTCATTTTTTTCATAAACACACATTTCATGCCCAATTAGAATCTAAGTATCCCACAGACCGAACATTATTATTTTTGGTATAATCCAATCCAATTCTAAAGTGCATTTTATGTTCCAAACTATGATCATGAATTATTTTAGTGACTTTGCTTTATATTTTCCATGTACTGTGACACTATCCAACATCATAACTTATATAATATTAAGTAACCATGATATAGACTAACTAGTAAATTTCTATACAGCATTGTGATCATTATCTTTCCCACATCATCTTTGTTTAATTTCAAACTTGATTTAATAGATAGGGCATTAGAATTACAACACACTTATAGTATTGCATTCTAAAATTTCTTAGAAAATATCTAGCATGATCCAACTTTGGTCATCTCATAAGTGTATTTCAAACTTCTCATCAACTTTTCTATAATAGTGTAGCACATTGCATAAATTAGTCACTAGTAATTTAGACACCCATGGACATAAACCATAAAATTAATAATACCGTTATGAATAGATCCAACAATTTCCTATATTTATTTAGATATCCTCCAACATAATCTATGACCATATTTGTATTTACATGACAACTTTTTTTTTCCTTAAAAACTCATACATTACAAACTAAAATATATATTACATGATTTTGGGAGGCACATCAACCTAAGTCAACATATCATTTTTATGTCCATTACACCATGGAAATATTGTATAAATATTTCTACTAGCCACACATCCATAATTGAGAAATACATTAAGGCATGTACCATTCCAAAATCAATGAATAAGTAGTGGTTATTTATACACACCTTTCCACATTAATTCGTCCAAATTAGAATTTATCTTCATAATTTTTTTGACGGGCCTCTCAACCATGAACCATAATAGTGATGAACTCTTTTTTGTGGTTATTTAATTCTAAAAGGAAATGATATTTTTATTATGTTAGGGCATTGACTTAATGCTAGACATAATGAAACGTTTATTTAGGAACATATAGGCTAGTATTGGGTTTCCTACATCCATTTTCAATGATAGAGACACTAAATTCATCTCTATATTCTCATAGTCTCTTTAGAGCATGCCTAACATAAGAATTGGCATGTATATAGAATTTCATCTCCTAATTGATGGTCACTTCAAGATAGTGAAATGAACCATTGTTCATTTTTTTCACATGAATAATCATTGGAACCTCATTATCTTGTTTGAGAACATGGTGTTCATACAAACACAATTATAATTAAACTCAACATATATTTACATAACATTACCAATTTGTAATGTTGTCTGGATATGAGCACAAAGTGCCTATGGATATTTCCTATTTGACTCCTCCAATTGTAGGTATTTCTTCATTCAAAGAAAAATATGTCAACAAGGTGATGCACTTCATCAAATGAATTGAGAATATTAAACACTAGAATCATCATGTTCCATGATAGATCTCTAAGAAGTGCAAGCAATGTTGAATAAGGATTGTGTTTGTGACAACTTTTCAATTGGGGACAAGATATAACTTTGTATCCAAAAGGAAAGATTAAAAAGGCCAAAATTGTAATATTTAGGCACTACAATATTGTCCACATACAATCATTAAGAAATTTGGTGATAATTCCTTAAACATTGATATGACACCATATTATAGGATCGATCTAGCATTTAATTTCGAGTTGTTATAACCTTATAATCCTCCCATTATTCAATAGAGCACTATGCAATGTAAGCCTACGATTATCATCATTTTTTTTTAGTTTCACTCATTAACATCTTTTCATAAGGTCCTTAGCAATATAATGTAGCACACTTAAAATCGGTTTACATATCTCTTTATATGTTTTAAACACGTTTGATTCCTTCAAGAGGAGAAATGTTTTAAACTTTAGTAAGTGCAACAAAAGTTTCCTCATATATTGCATACATCCCAAAATATTATTCTTTAGTTAATAACTTGAACACAAGGACCTCCACTTTTGCACCCAACATATTATGAATTGACATTGTTGCCCCAAGGGGAAGATTGATCAATTCATTAGTAAACTTTTGGTTTTCATCAGACCCTCCACACTTTTGGTTTTCATCATGCCCTTTGCATCCTTTAGAGAACTAGAACAAACCTTCCTATGTTATCCCTTGTCATGATCAATTTGTATTTTGTAAACATTGTTTCACTATACTTAGACCTGCCTACCTTGGTTGTCATGGCACTCTATTAAAATTGTGTCTTCTCCCCTAATTAGGTTTCCCTGTTGTGATTCCATTTAATCCTTAGAAATCCCTTGAGTAATTGTTACACACAACATACATATATCAATTCAATATTACAATGGAAATATACATACATGCACAACAACTTCCTCAAATAACTACGACAAATATTTAACAACATGCATGTTTTACACAATGATTTTCATCCAATTATACAATTTATGATTCAAACAAACAATTCTGAAATTATTATCTTGTTACATAGAAGAAAATATCAAAATACTTATAAAAGTCTTCTACATATATATAATTATAATTCCTTTTAGTTATGTCATCTTTTTTATACTCCTAATGCTAATTCCATTCATTTGGCATGGTTTCCTCTTAATTTACATAATAGAGGCTAAATTATGGACTATATAGAATGAGTTGATGGATGACGCAACCTTAGAAATCTACACATAATTCCTAGATAACCCATAATATATATATTGAACATAATCATTCACCAATTTATGTTCATAACATTTACTCAAACGAAAAATACAATAATTAATTCTCGTAACTTAAATATTTAAGATAAAAATACTTAGTTGTTATACCACTTAAGGAAATACCTCCCTAGGATCATTTTTCCTCCCAACCATAGGCACCATCTCATGTGTGTGCCACCTCTAATATGGGAATGAAGCAACAAGGGTGAATATGTTATCTTGAGCACTCCCACATAACCCAAACCTGATTTTCAATATAATTGGGATTCCCTCTTTGAAGGATAGAGATCCAAACAACTCAACCCATAACACTCTCCAAAACAATCTTCAAGACTACCTCCTATAGGCTTGGTATTTTTCCAAGAGGAACTTCAACCATGAAGCATTTTTCTTGTCCTATACATTTTCCACTTCTATGTTGAACTTTTATCCTACAATGTGCCAACTACCTTGGCTGCCCAAATCTATTGTAAACTCTCACCACTCAAAACTGCCAACCATTAAATCTTAATTCAGCTGCAACTCCACCTTGAGACCCGATCTACCACTTATGCCTACTTCAAAACTGATTTCAAACCCTTGAACTTCCTTAGCAATATAAGTCATAAGATCACATTAACCTAGACTTGGTGATTTGTGACTCAATCCTGATGACTAAAAAAACCTAACTCTCCAAGCCTCACTTATTATACTTGGCTAGGTAAGACAAACAGAAAAACTACCATCATTAAGTGCCTAAACTCCATCATGCTCAACCAAGCTTGAATTTTCCACCTAGGAAAGCACTATACTATAATCAATAGTCATATTTAACCTTCAACCTCTATGTCTCTTTTTAAGGTGTTTGATCCATGTAACTTCAACGTGTCTTTTTCGATGGCATATCACATTCCACCTTTTTCCAAACAAATCAATCGTAGATATCTTTAAGTCCAAAATTGGGCTAGGCTTGTAGACATGGATGAAGAGTATGGGGAGAGGCGGTATTGTAGTAGTTAACTTTTTTTTCTCATTTAAGAATAAATTTTATGACTTGAATATGTCTTGTTTATTCCTTCTAATGCAAAATATTATTGGCCCCACATTCATTGGGGTTTTGGATTCACTTTGAGCATATTCTCTTTATCAATCCATGCTTTAGGAGTCATTTGGAGAAAAACAATGTCAAGTTAAATATTTGTGGTCATTTTAGATTTCATTCTAGTCCACAAGGGGTCACACCAATAAATCTATTCCAGGGTACTCTAGTGCATAATCCATTCATCCATGATCATCCTACCTATTGTAAAAGTTAAGCATCACTCCTTCAAATGTTGTTTTGATTCGAAGTTAAGTATCACTCTTTCATTTTAATTCATGCTTGATGAGGGATGAAATATTCACCTAAAATGTTATCTCCAAAAGATATTTCTATTTATATACCCTATCATCTCCTAACAATGAAAGTATATGATGAATTTGTATTACTATGACTAAAACCCCATATAGACTCATACAAATGGACAGAGTCCATATGGACTCAGTGAAAATCTTAACTTAATGAATGTTTTTATAAAAACATTCCTCTGATTACTTCAATTAAAGAAATTCATTCTAGAGTGCAAGTTGCTATAATAAATTGTGTCTATGGAACTCTCGTTAGTTGCCAATATATGCCCATGCCTTTAAGTTATCTCATTCAATCCACCCCATATCTATGAGAATACAATCACAAATTTAAATGTCAATTTCTTCAATATATGCCTATGCTTTCAAGTTTTTAAAAATATATCAAGTATTTTTTCATTTACTTGTTGTTTTCTTCGATTTATACTTTTATGCCTTGAAGTTACATTATAACTTATGTTTTTGTTTATTTTTTGCTTTATTCAATATAATCTTATGCCTTGAAGTTGTTATTTGGTTTATTCCACCCCATACTTATGAGAATAAACTCACAAATTTATTTGTAACTTTCTTCAATATATCCCTATGCCTTGAACTTGTTTATACCTTATGTTTTCATTTTCTTGGATTTTGAAAGGATGGATCAAGGTGATTTGTTGGGATGAGAGTCTCCAAATATGCCTCACAAATTCTTGAGGCTATCGAATGAAGGAATAAGAGGGACCCCTAGTTCGACAGAGACACCTAGGTCATTAGAGATCCATATTTCAGCAAGGTATCATAGTCGAGTAGGGGTAGCTAGTGACAGAAGGGAGTCTAGTGGAAGGAGGATATTATCGGATGAATTAGTTAATAGAGCATCGGGACAAAGTTCTCGTGATATAGGTGAGGATTCAACTTAATTAAATAGGTTTAACATAAATACCCCCACTCCGGAGAATGTAGACACCCCATCACATCAACAACATATGTTTGGTAAATTTCTTCTATTTTGTTTTTTGTCTATTTTTTATATATTTTTTATTTTTATATGTTTTTTATGTATTTTTTTTCAATATATTTTCAATTTTTTCTTTGTGTAGATGATTGGGTTTATCAAGGGGACGATAATGAAAGAGAGAGTGAAAATCAAGCAGAGTCCAATGTTCATGCAGAGGGTGAAGGTGGATCAAGGAAACGTTATCAAGAAAATGAGGATTACACCCCTACGACCACTTATCCCTCGGATGTTGGTGAAGAGATTCCTTGGGAAGGAAATGTTGAAGCAATGACGCTCCAGCGATGCTCATCCCATCATGTTAAGGTGTAAAATGATCTTAGGCATATGACACTCTCTGCGGAGAGCAAGCAAAGCTTGGAGATTGTTTTTCATTCTTTGAAAAACTGTATTAATATATATTAGAACCTTGGGCCAATGTCTGATACCTTCGTAGATTTGATTAGGAGACGAAATTCAGAGGTGGTGGGCCCTAATAAATGGGAAGTAGTATAGAACAAGGTTTCAAAAGAGGAGGCAATTTCAATGTTCAATTTCAAGGAAGGTCCAAAGCGACCGATGTTGAAGGTGCAGTATTTCAATCACCCTAACATTGCAGGACATCTTTATAACATATTCTTGGCAGCATATGGGAGGTTTCAATGGAATGATGAGGTGCTAATTTACTTTGCTAGACTTTTCTTGTTAAGCCCTAATATTGGCTCATTACCCCTTAATTGGGGCATATTAGATTAGTAATGCTATTTTATTTATGTCGGCTTTAGGCCATTAGTTGTAATTTAGATTAGTAATGTTATTTTAATTATGTCATCTTTAGGCCATTAT
>SNQJ01S0077390.1:36492-51326 GCA_010110895.2 Picea sitchensis | reverse complement strand
AGTTTTTATGTGTTTGATGAATGGAGTATTCATGGAGTACCTCGACAAGTTTGTGATTGTGTTTTTAGATGATATATTTGTATATTCCAAATCAGAAGAAGAACATGAGAAACATTTAATAATGGTGTTACAAGTTTTTAGAGAGAACAGATTATATGCCAAGCTAATTAAGTGCATCTTTTATCAAAACAAGATTCACTACTTAGGGAATATAATATCAGTAGCAGGGATAGAAGTGGATCCCGAGAATATAGAGGCCATTAGAGGATGACCAACGCCAAATAATGTGACAGAGGTTAGATCATTCATGGGTCTTGTTGGTTATTACCGAAGATTCATAAAAAAAAATCAAAGACTGCAAGTCCAATCACTTCTTTGAAAAAGAAGGGTGTGAAGTTAGAATGGAATTCCAAGTGTGAAGAGAATTTTCAACAGTTGAAAAGAATATTGACAAGTTCTCCAATATTGAAGATTTCATATGAAAAAGAATATTTTTTTGTGTGCACTGATGCATGCAAGGAAGGGCTTGGTGGAGTCCTTATTCAAAAGGATCATGTGGTATGCTATGAGTCCAGAAAATTAAAAGAGCATGAAAAGAATTATGCTACACATGACTTGGAGTTAGCAGCGATTGTACATGCATTGAAAATGTGGAGACATTACCTTATGGGTAATAAATTTGAGCTAAGGACAGACAATTGTGGTCTGAAGCATTTGTTTGGAAAGCCAACACTAAATGCTAGACAAACTAGATGGTTGGAATTTCTAAGTGAATATGACTTTGAAATTAAGCACATAAATGGAAAGGAAAATCAAGTGGTTGATGCACTCAACAACAGAGCTTGTGAAATGCATATTGCATCCATTAGCATGTACAAGATAGATCTGAAAGACAAAGTTATTGCAGCAACAAATTCAAATAAGAATTATTTAAAAATAAAATAGACATTACAATAAGGAAATTTTCAGCAGAAATTTAATTATTATGAGCTGAAAGAATATGGAATTCTCATGTACAAAGGTAAGGTGTATGTGTCAAATTCCAGTGAGATGAAAAATGTATTGTTGAAGGAGATGCACAGTGTGCCATATGCATGTAACCAGGGGTATCAGAATACAATTGCAGCAGTAAGAAGCCAATATTTGTGTCCAGGAATGAAGAAAGAAGTGGCCAATTACATAGCCAGATGTCTGGAATGCCAAAAATTAAAGACAACACATAGACACCCATCACATTTTCTACAACCATTTCCCATTCCAAAATGGAAGTGGGAAGTTGTCTCAGTTGATTTTAATACTAAACTGCCCAGAATAGTGAAGAAGCATGATTCCATCATGGTGGTGGTGGATAATTTGACTAAAGCAGTGCATTTCATTCCAGTAAAGACTACACACAAATCAGCAAATATTGTAGATATGTATATGACAGAAGTTACTAGGCTACATGGAGTGCCTAAGGAAATAGTTTGAGATGGAGATCCAAAGTTTACTTCCAATTTTTGGAAGGGTTTGTTCGAGGGCTTCGAGAGAAATTTAAACCTTAGTACAACATATCATCCTGAATCTGATGGGCAAACAGAAAGGACTAAGAGAATAATTGAGGACATGCTTAGAATGTATGTGATGGATCAGCCATCAAAGTGGGAAGATTATATCTATTTAGTTTAATTTTCCTGCAACTATGGGTATCATGCCTCATTGAAAATGAGTCCATTTTAGGCATTGTATGAAGGAAATGAAACACCCCAGTGAGTTGGGATAATCCAGCAGACAGAGTAGTTGTTGGGCCAGAATTGTTAGAAGAAATGGAAGATCAGATGGCAAAGATAAAGCAGAATTTGAAGGCTACCCAAGATAGGTAGAAAAGTTATGTATACAGGAATAGAGTTTTCATAGAATTTAAAGTGGGAGAACATGTGCTTTTGAAAGTAAAGGAAAAGAGAAGTTCGCTAAGATTAGGAAGCTTCCTGAAGTTGGAAACAAGATATTGTGGTCCTTTTGAAATATTAGAAATGATAGGGCCAGTTGCATACATGTTAGATTTTCTTGCATCCATGAGAGTGCATAATGTATTTCATGTATCATTACTTAAAAGGTACGTACCTGATGTTAATCATTTCATTGATTCGAATGTGATCTAGGTGGAGCACGAAGAGGATTTATGGGTGGCACCAATACGCATCCTAGATCGAAAAGTCAAAGTGCTCAGGAACAAGGACATAGGATTGGTAAAATTTCAATGGACCTAATACGGTCCTGAAGATGCTACATGGGAGCATGAAGAAAACGTGTGGGCGAAATATCCGCAAATTTTTTACAGTTTTGAAGAAGTCAGGATGCAAGACTCCATTTTGAGAAACTAGAGTTCTGGAACCACTTCTCAAAATCCTGGCCAACTGCGCTAGGGACCTTGATAAACGAATGGAACATTCATTGGGTTAGCCCTGATAAATGGATGGCACATCCCTGATAAATGAATGGTGCATTCCTTGGGTCAGTGAGTTGAGAGGAACATGAGATTTTGGTTGGAACTGTTGATGGAGTTGTTAAATTGCAGAAATTTTATTTCTAAGTATTGTGATGTAAATTTCCAGATATGTATATGGACATAACGTTCACTGAGGATTGTGCACAATTGTAGGGGAGGGGGAATGTAACATCCCCATTATAATCCCTAGTTTGATTAATGTTTATGTAGATATAATATGTTTCTACGACCAAGCGATGTAATATGTGAATTGTATTTCAATGTTTTAATACAATAGCTAAGGGGACATGGACAAGAGATGGGGGTTGAATTAATCCACAAGAGAGGGGAGTGTCTAGGATAATGGCCAAGAGGGGTCCAAGGGGGGGGGATACCTATGTTTATGTATTTAACCCATTTTCCTAAATCATTTATTGTATATGAACCTTCCCATTTCTGATTGAGTGTTTCCAAAGCCAATCATTGAATACATGCAAGAGAGTGGGTGTGAGTGGTCACATCCCGAAGTTATTGGGAACATGGGGGTGGAGTACAATCAGCTTGGGGAAGAGTGTGAGTCAATAAAGGTAAGAAAAAGAGAGGAATTTTGTATGGGTTGGGAGAGAGTAACAACAATTCGAGCAATTTGGGCAGTGAGTCAAGTTTGTTCATGGAAGGGAGACAAAAGGAAGAAAAGAGAGCTTGGATTTGGTGCGGCCATAGGAGGGCGAAGTCTGGATCATAATTGGAGGGAATTGGAGTTGGTGTATTGAAGATCCTGGTTGTCAAGACGGAAGAGTGAACTCTTGCGTGAGTTGCATTGAAAAATAAAGTGGTGTTGTTGGTTTGTTTATAGTCTTCCTAGCAGTAGTTTACCTTGAGTTCCCAGCTGAGAGATTCCTAGCTACCTGTGCCAGAGAGACCTTGATAAACAAATGGCACATTCCTTGGGTTATCCATGATAAATGAATGGTACATCCCTTGGGTTAACCCTGATAAATGGATGGTACACCCCTTGGTTTATGTCTAATAAACGGATGGTAAATCCCTTGGGTTATCCATGATAAACAGATGGTACATCACTTGGGTTATCCCTGATAAACGAATGGTGCATTTCTTGGGTTGGGCAGGTCAAGAGGAAGAAAGCTGGTGGAAAAGTGGGGATAGTTGTAGGAGAATATCAGTTGGGTTGGGAGATTTATGTGTTGTGAGTGGACTGTGAGATACCACCCTCTTTTGTGGATTGTTAGCCTCAACTTGGGGGTGACTAGCTATTGAGATTTGGAACGATTAGTCTATGGTTGGGTGGAACTTTTGTCCCAAGCAGCTAGTTTCACGATTCTTGTTTAAGATAAGTTTTTATCTTGTATTGATTTATTTACATGGGTTATTGTTGTGCATGAACTCTGCATGAATGAGAATGACTTATATGTTGTTGAATGAATGGTTTACTTGTATCTCATGTTGATAATTAGCATTCTTCAGATGCATAAGTTTTATGGTTATTGTTGTAGCTAAGTTTGTTATAAATTGTAGTTGTATGCTATGGGAAAAATCAACTAACAGTAAAATAATGACTTTAATTAGCATAATTTTCAAGTCATGTGTATTCCGCATGTATTATTTCCTAGCTCGAGGCTAGGTACATTAATAAAATGGTATCAAAGGTGATAAAGAGAAAGTTTTAGCTGACGTGGGCCATCCATTGTGGTTGGGTACGTTACAACTAATCTAGCTTCCCTTCAGGATAGAGTAAATAAGGACATTTTGACCATTCATGCAAAAATAGACATCATCCAAGACCAGCTCCATAGCACCATTGGTGAAGTCAAAGACCAGCTAGGTGGCCAAATTAATGTAGTCCATTCCATGCTCCACCAATTCATGACCAAATTACAGGCTACATCCTCCTCTAACCCCCCTCTCTATACTAAATGTGTTGACTCCAATCAACCTCTCCCCTCTCATTCCAAATACATACCTTGTGACCCCAATCTTCCCAGAGTCGAGGTCAACAAATTTGGTAGATCGGATCCACAAGCCTAGGTTACTCAGATGGAACATTATTTCTCCCTGCATGGTATCATTAATGAGTTAACCAATATTTGTTATGGAATTATCTATTTGGATCTAGAAATATGGAAATGGTGACAATGGCATCATAATGCATGCCAAGGGTATGTTTCTTGGTCACAATTTGTTGTTGAGTTGTATGAACACTTTGACACAGACACCCACCATTTAGGATGTTTGATCAAGTTGAAATAGTCTGGAACAATAGAAACTGTTATTGTTTCCTTTGAGCACTTGGATTTCTAGAAGGCATGACAGATGCTTTCCTCAGGGAATGTTTTATCAGTGGCCTCAAGGATGAAATTCATGCCCAGGTCATCATGGCTCACCCCCTGACTTGGTTGGAATCCACTAAGTGTGCCTAGGAGGAACAATAGGCTATTTTGGCACAGAGTAAAAAACCCACTTTTGTTCCCCACCCTAAACCCAACCCACCTACCCCTCAGGCCTCTCCTCTCAAGGTCCACAAGTTAACATGGGAAAAAATGTTTGAACACCAACTCAAAGGTATTTTCTATAATTGTGATGACAAATATTTTCTTGGGCACAAGTGTAAGGAACAAAATATTTTTATGGCCATTTCAGAGGATGTTCCTGAAAAGGAAGTTGAAGTTCTTCCTGTTGAAGTTCTTCCTGTTGAAGAGCCACCCCTTCTCGATGCTCCTACTTCACTTGATGACCCACTAGAAATTGAACCACTGATTTCACTACATGCCTTCATGGGATTCTCTACTCCTCAAACCCTCAAGCTCATTGGCTATATTAAGCATCATAAAGTCATCATCCTTGTTGATAGTGGAAGCACCCATAATTTTATTCACTGCTGCATTTCCCAGGAAATCAATTGCTATATTCATGTCGTCAAAAAAATTCAAATCATGATAGCTAACGGTGGTTCCATGAAATGTGGTGGGCATTGTGAAAATGTACATCTTCAAATTGGGCAGTACCACCTAAAATATCATATGTTTTCCATCAATATGGGTGGTTGTGACATTGTGGTGGGTGTTGAATGGTTACGCACTTTGGGCCCCAATCTCATGGATTTTAAGGAATTAACCATGAAATTCCAATAGGAGGGACAATAATATTGCTTCAAAGGAATCACAATAGTTTCCCCTGAGATCATCAGTTCCCATCGCATGGAAAAGATTCTCAAAAAAGGTCATTCAGGTATTATTTCCCAACTTCATTCTATTCAAGCAGTTGAGACACACTCGGTGCATCCTGGCCTCCAATCTCTCATCTTCAAACACCAAGCTATTTTTTCCACTCCCTAGGGACTTCCCCCTTCATGTGGTGTTCATGATCATTCCATTCCACTTATCCATGATAGTCTCCCTCCCAATGTTCACCCTTATTGTCATCCCTTTTCCCAGAAGAATGAAATTGTGAAAATCGTGCAAGAATTGCTTGACGCGGGTGTTATCCATCCTAGTACCATCCCTTATTCTTCTCCTGTGGTCATGGTACTCAAAAAATAAGGTACTCGGTGTATGTGTCCAGACTTTTGCGCCCTCAATAAACTCACCATTAAAGACAAGTTTCCCATTCATTTCATTGATGACCTCTTGGATGAATTGAGTGGTGCCCAATACTTTACTAAACTCGATCTTCGATCTAGCTACCACCAGATCCATATGAAAGACAAAGAAATTCCCAAGACTTCCTTTAGAACTCATGAGGGTCATTATCGGTTCTTGGTCATGCCCTTTGTCCATTGTAATTGTTGGGTATGTGTTATATTCTTTGCATGACTAGTCGAGAAACATGTCACATTTTTGCCTCGTTTTTCATGTCGCCTCGATTTTCATGTCCATTGTTGGGCGGTTTTTCGGCACATGGTTTTTGTCGATGGTTTTCTATTTACGGTTAAGGAACTAGGTTTTTTTACTAATCTAGTTCATTGGGTTAGGTTTTTGTATTTTGTTGGCTCCTATATGTATATTGTATTGTAAACAATGTATCACAATGAATGAATATAGAATATGTTGATTTTCTCGGTTTGTCTTTCCAGGGGAAAAATCTTTGTGTAATGTGTGTACTTTCCATTGTATCTTTTTTGTTCTTTTATTGAAAATTTGTTTGCAATAAAATATTGTACAAGGTTAAAATCTATAGTAATGCCCCATAAACCTTCCAAAGTCTCATGAATCATGTCTTCCACCCTTTTCTTTGTCATTTTGTCTTAGTTTTATTTGATGACATTCTCATCTATAGTAAAACTTGGACATCCCATCTTGCCCATGTGGATCGAGTTCTACCTATAACAATATAAATGTGTCTTTGGAGCCTCAGAAGTGGAGTACCTGGGTCATATTATTGGCAAGGATCATGTAAGGGTATATCCTAAGAAAATTGAAGCTATGCAGGATTGGACTTTCCCTAAAACTCTCAAGAGATTGCATGGCTTTCTGGGTTTAATAGGTTATTATCACAAGTTTGTTAAGAATTGTGGAAAAATCGTAGCACCTCTCATGACTCTCTTTAAAAAGAATGCGTCCAAATGGACTCCAGTAGTTGATCAATCCTTCTATGCCTTAAAAGAAGCTATGTGCATGATGTCGGTCCTGTCTCTTCCAGAATTCACCAAGACCTTTGTCTTGGAATGTGATTCTTTTGGAAAATGAATTGGGGACCGGGGTAGTCCTCCTGCAAGAGGGTATGCCTTTGGCCTTCACCAACAAACAACTTTTAGACAAATATTTGGGCCAATCAATCTATGAAAAGTAAATGTTGGCTATTCTACATGCATTGGATCTATGGCATCCTTATCTATCAGGGAAACGCTTCGAGATTAAATCTTATCACTAGAGCCTCAAGTATTTTCTGGAACAAAGAATTTCCTCCCCGGAGCAACAAAAATGGGTAACCAATATATTCAGATACGATTATGAGATCATTTACAAGAAGGAAAAATAAAATGTGGTCGTTGATTCTCTTTCTTGAAAATGTGAATAATAAGGGTCCCTCTTTTCCCTCTCTTTTGTTGTACTATATTGGCTCCAAGATGCGCACCAGGAATGGTTGCATGATCCCAAAATATCTTGCCTCATCCAACAATTGCAAGAAAACTCTCTAGCTTCTCCAGGGTACTCTTGGAATAATAATGAGCTTCTCTACAAAGGTCGTCTCTATTTAAGAAACCAGTCGCAACTTAAATCCATAGTGCTTTCTAAGATTCATGCTTCACCTACAGCTGAGACAGGGTTTACCAAAACCTATGGAAGGGTCAAACATTCTTTTTTCTGGGATGGTATGAAACAGGAAATCCACACTTTTGTGGCTAAATGTGATGTATTTCAATGCAACAAAGGAGAAGCAGTCAAATCCCTAGGAACCCTCCAACCCCTTCCAATTCCCCCTTCTATCTGACATGATATTTCTATAGATTTCATTATGGGCCTACCTAAATCAGGAAATAAGGCAGTCATCATGTTGGTGGTTGGTCGTCTTTCCAAATATGCTCATTTTTGTGCTTTGCAACATCCCTTCACCGCATCCATAGTGGATTAATTTTTCATGGATAATATCTTCAAACTTCATGGCATGCCTCATTCTATTATCTCTAACCGAGATCCCACTTTCACCGGCAATTTTTGGCTAGAATTTTCCAGGCTATAGGGAACCCAATTGCATATCAACACCACCTGTCATCCCCAAACTGATGGCCAAACTGAAGTTGTCAACAAGTGTTTGGAAATATATTTGAGGTGTTTTTCATTTGAGAGGAAATATCGGTGGGCTCAATGGTTACCCCTAGTTGAATGGTGGTACATCACTTCTTACCATACAACTACTCGCTTGACTCATTTTAAAGTAGTCTATCGACAAAATCCACCTTCAATTATCTCATACATTCATGGTGTCTCGAAGGTCCAGATGGTTGACCAAACTATTACAGTTCAAGAGGTTATTATCTGTACCCTCAAAGGTAATTTGTTCATGGCTCAAAATCGCATGAATAAACAAGAAGATCAAGGTCACTTAAAACGTCAATTTGTTGAAGGGGACCAGGTGTTTCTTTGACTGCAACCTTATAAGAAAAATTAACTCAAGAATTACCATTTCCAGAAACTAGCACCCAAATTTTATGGTCCTTATGTAGTTCTCAATTGAGTGGGATAGGTGGCCTATCAGTTATCTTTTCTTGGTCATTCTAATCTCCATCTTGTTTTTCATGTCTCATTCTTAAAGAAGGTGATTGGAACTAAGTTCCAAAATCAAACCAGTCTTCCCAAGTTGGATGAAGAAGGCTACCTCCATCTGGTTGTAGCCACAAGCAGTATTGGACAAGCGTGAGCATCGTCTCCATTAGTGCGTCATCAAGGAAGTGTTAGTACAATGGAAAGATACAACTCCAACATATGCCACTTGGGAGCCAGCTAGCATTCTACAACAATTTTCTCATCTCAAGCCTTGAGGACAAGGTTTTTTTTAAGGGGGAGGGAATGTTAGGGACCTAACCTCCCTAACCCCTCACATATGTAGAATAATATATTTTCCATGTAATAAAGGCCAATATTAATAAGGCTTAGTAATAAGGAAGAATAATTCAAATGTAAGAAGACCTAATAGAAGTTTTCGCTTCTAGAAGATATTCCTCTAGATTGTTCTTATGGTAGATAGATTTAGTATAAATAGGAGTCAAGGGAATGAGAAGTCTTGTATTGAGAATTATTGTAATAGAGTGCTACATTGTTGAAGGTTTCCCCATCGAAGAGGAAAGTGAACATTGTTTCCTATCAATAAAGGCATTATTTTGTTGTTGTGGTTTCATATATTGTGTTGTTACACTGTTATTCTCTGCAATATTTATGTTTTTGGCTATTATAATACATCTGGTACCTTACATAATCCAAACACATTCAAATAAGAGATTAGTGGTGGCCTCAATTGTGATTCTCTTCATGTAGGGTGCCAAAATTGTCATCTTAGAGAATCGATCAATGACCACGAAGACACGGTCATTCCCATGCTTGCTTGAAGGAAGATCGGACATGTAATCCATGGAGATGGACTTCCAAGGCCTATCAGGAGTAGGAAAATGGGTGTATAGCCCCTGTTTCTTGATGGTGGGTTTGTTAATGGCATGGGTAGTGCAAGATCTAACATACTTGGAGACATCTTGTCAAAGCTTCGGCCAATAAAAATGCTTTTGCAATACGGCCATTGTTTTATCCACACCAAAGTGTCCTGCCGCATGACTGTAATGAGCTTCCAAAATAAGCTTTGCATGCTCTCTTGAAGGAACATAGAGATGACTTAGATGGCATAGAAATCCATCTTGGAGATGAAAGTATGGAACTAGTTTTCCTACACTTAATTTCTTATAGGGACCATCAAAGTCAGAGTCATTGTTATATAATTTTGGCCACCTAAACATCCCATGCCCACAGGAGTTATGAATTATGGTCAGTTCCACAACTTGATGTCGACTGAGGTAGTATGTGACATGGTTGGTGCTTCCTTTCTTATACTTGATGTTCAAGTGGAATCGCTACAGGTATGTGGACCACTTTTGATGGAGGGAATTCATTCTATAACTTTCCCTATGTCTACATGAATTGTAGAGGCCTATGATCAATGTGGATGATCATTTCCTTCTCTAGAATGTAATGCTTCCACTATCAACATACCTGCATAATGGAGTAAATCTCTTTGTCGTAGGTGGGATATCTTTGAATGACATCAAATAGTGTTTCATTGTGATAGGCCATCGAATTCCCATGTTGAGTGAAGATTTCACCGATAACATAATATGAAGCATCTGTCTCAATCTCAAATGGTTGTTGTAGGTATGGCAGAATAAGGATTGGTTCAGAGCAAAGGATGAATTTCAAATCCTTGAATTCTTTATGTTGGGACGCAACCCAAACAAACTTGGCCTTTGCTCCACCCTTGGTCACCTAGCTTAGGGCCCAAGCGATATGAAAGAACTGCAAAACAAACATGCTATAGAAGTTGGAAAGGCCCAAGAAGTTGCGTAGTTTGGTCAATTTCTTCAGGGTCGGCCAATCGCGAATGACTTGGATCTTGGTTGGATCCACATGCACACATTACTCATCCACAATGTATCCCAAATATTGGATTCTCTACATTCCAAAGGAACACTTATCCAAATTGGTATACAATGTGTGTTGACGTAGGGTGCCCATGACCTATTGAATGTGCTTCAAATGTTCCTCCTAGGTTTTGATAAAGATGAGGATGTCATCCATATATACAACCACAAAGGAGCTTTTGAATGGCCAAAATATATCATCCATCATTTTCATGAATGTGGTTGGGGCATAAGTCAAGCCAAAAGGCATGACCAACCACTTGAAGAGACCTTATTTAGACTTGAAGGTTGTCTTCCATACATTGATTTGCTCAATCGACACCTGGTGGTAACCTGACTTCAGATCAGTCTTAATGAAAAAATTGTCTCCCTTGAGTTTATCAAGAATATAATTAGTTTGGGAGATTGAGTACTGGTTTTTTACCGTGATCTTGTTCAGGTCTCAGTAATCAATACAAAGTCATCATGCCTCGTCCTTCTTCTGTACCAGAATAATTGTGCTCTCGCAAGATGAGGAGGTTGGTCTGATGTGACCCTTCAGAATTAGTTCTTGGATCTGGCATTTGATTTCTTCATTCTTCATAACAAAACACCTATATATAGGTTCATTAGGCAGAGGAGCATCAGCTGTCAAATCAATTGATTTCTTTACCTGATAGTGCAAAATCACCCCATTAGGTGAGGCAAATATGTCTTTGTGCTCTTCTATGATCTTGTCCACCTATTCTTGATGTGTAAAGAGACCTCATGAAGAGGTTTTGGCGGTTGTAGTGACCTTCCATTCACCTTTCAACCGGACCATAAAGAGGGAAAATCTCTCGGTCTAAGAGACCACCTTTTGGCACTGATTCATGGAGATCAAAGAGACCGCAATAGTTGGGACTACCTCCGGTACCCTGTAGAGTTTACCTCCCAAAGTAATAATGACACTACGGGGCCTAGATTCATAAATAGCA
Organism: Picea sitchensis; assembly: GCA_010110895.2. Lineage (NCBI taxonomy): Eukaryota > Viridiplantae > Streptophyta > Pinopsida > Pinales > Pinaceae > Picea > Picea sitchensis. The sequence goes on along the minus strand of SNQJ01S0077390.1, from coordinate 39,766 downwards.
TGACACTTCCACATATATGGTTGTCCTAAAATAACATCAAAAACTTCAAGGGGGGGGACATCACACAATACCTTGTCTTTGAATTGCTTGATGTTATAGAGTGGGCGATATTGCTGGCTAATGTGAACGTCTCGTCCCTGGTCGATCCAACTGATGGTGTATGGTTGAGGATCCATAATCATTGTTAGGTTCAACGTCTTGATGACCTCTGTTGACATTAGGTTCATCTGGCTACTATTGTCAACAATGAAATGGAGGGTATTCCCCTTCACCCACATAAGTGAGTGGAAGAAGCGCTCCCCTTCTTCATGCTCCTCTGGTTCCTCTGGTTCCTTCAGGCATGCAACCTAAAGGAAGCTCCAACTCCCCAATTCTCACCATCCAACCGCCCTGACGTAGAAGTAGAATGATGGAACCATTATCACACTATCACTGTGAGATATACCATTGTACAATTGTACCACTAACCCTCAGTCAACTTGTAATACTACCCTACAATCAACATGTACCTGAACTAAACATGTATCAAAAAAAATACAACAGATACACAACCTGTAGTTCTGCAACATGCATATGTACGCAACCTATTTGTACAATAGCCTACGTATGTACGTGTATTTTCTGTTATGCAACCTGGGTATGCCTTCTGAAACTAGGGATACACGACCTGTAGTTCTACAACATGCATATCTACACACCCTATCTATACAACAACCTGCGTATGTACGCATCCTGTCTGTTATGCAGCCTGCATATACCTTCTGAAAACTAGGGTTTTCTTTCTTTTGAAAACTTTTGATCCTCTGCAACTTCTTTCACATAGATATGTAACCTGTCATTGTATCAGAACTATAATTGTACCCTGTCCATGCATCCTCATACATAACCTTTACCCAAAAACTCTATGTCTCTCTCTAGTCATGTACCATATAGTGTGTGTAATCATGCACAAGTATAATAACCCTCACATGATCTAGACATCAAACCCTTTTCGATATTCAACCTCTGTTACACATCAACATTACTCGCTTTGATAGTGTCGCAAGTGTCGTCGTTACAAAGGTCGCAAGTGTTTCATTTTGCTCACAAGTGTCGCAAGTGTCAGGGAAGCCTACTGCCATGATGCCTATGTTGTGCCTGTAACCGACATCAGGAAGACACTTGGCACATGTAAAACACTTGATTTGGAAGAGCAGGAAAGGTTAACTGGGCTCATGAACCTTTTTCCATCTAAAAACACTCAAAAAACTAAGTTTTTGGAGGGGAGCGCTCCCCTATAACTATCTCAGGAGTGTTGGCACCCCCTCATAATCCATTAGGGAGTGTGATAGCACTGCATCAGCCCTTTTGCAGGAGCGCTCCTATATTTAGGAGTGATGGCGCTCCTCTGTACACTACTAGGGAGCGCTACAGTGCTCTGATGGCCCTTTTGAGGGAGCGCTACCTATTCTGGGCAGTAGTTAAGTTGTTGAGATGAATGGGGGAAGGATCCTTTCATTCTTGGAAGGTAGTTGGATTCGAATCCCTAGTCCAGCCATGATCTTAGGGTAGATCCTCAACTGAAGGAGGAAAATCCTCAACTTCCCCAAGGATATCTCAAGTGGTTAAAGCCTCTCCAAGGCTATATAAGCAAGTTTTCTCATGGTGAAAGGGGACTGAAAAGAGAGAATCACACCAAACTTATGATCTTATAAGTGGTGTTGGAACAGAGATAATTTGGCAGCAAGATACCTATGATCTCGTAGGGAGCAATCAGTGAAGCTATCATCATTCGGATCGTGGATCTTTTGAGAAAGGGGTAGACAAGGAGGACTTGGCAAAATTGTTGCAATTCATCTATGGTTGTAAGCAATGTTTTGTCTTCATTAATATAATTTGCTTGGCATGTTTCTTTCTAATTCGTGTTCAATCTCGCATGAATTTGTATCTTTAGTAGATAGATCTATTTCAGACTAATCTTGATAGAGTAGGAAGTGGTCGTACTTTGTTTGTCTACAGGGCTTATCGAGGAGCGAAATATTAGAGCTCAACTCGGAGCATGTAGGGACAAACACCGGTAAAAGGTACTTATTTTCTCCTTCCTCCTCACACACTAGTCCACCTAGATCTAAAAGGAAGTCAATGACCATGATTAGCACTTTTTGTCTTAGAGTTAAGAGTTTATCTCTTTAAGGATATCTACCTGTCCGCAGGGAGATTTTCCTTCAACAACCTCTCAATACATCAATCACTTCACAAATACAATCTCTCAACCATGTAACATACAAACCCTTAGCCATATGCCAAGAAATACAAAATGTGCCTCAATTCTAACAAGAAGTATCAATGATAAATATTGATTATACCAGCACTGTATTTCTGTAGATCTGACTTATACAGAATATCCCATGTAGCCACTAGTCTCTCTAGGGAGAATCCTCAAATATCCATAACCATTTCTCATGCATACATCAAAATCAAACTACTCATAGAAATAAGACATACCTTTTGAACCAGTGGATAGATTTGATGTATCTTAACACTGTAGACCTTCCTAAGAGCCTGATCTCATAATCTAGAACCTCGACATCTTCATATTCTAAAGTTTCTATGAATTTACCCTCATGTACGCACCCTAATACACTACCAGCCCGTGTATGTACACACCCTAATAAACGTTTAGCTCACGTACACCTCATAAATTAGGGTTAATTAGTATGAGTTTTAATTCTGAAACTTTCCCCGTCAACCCTTTGTGCTACCTCAGACTGTCACAAGTTCAGATGTATCAATGAGTACTTCCAATAAGCCTTACACAACAATAGATATTCAATATGTTCAAGTGCGATTAAATGAAATATTTCCTCTTATTTATACTTTCATGTAGCTTCCTCAAGGGGTTACCTTTTAACCATCTTAACCCACTTTCCTTATTTTAGGGTTAACCCACTTATAACCACTTGTCCACTTCACTTAACCACTTTCATAAATTAGTAAGTTCTCCATTAAATTTATTATTTAAATAATTTATTTTGCATCCTCTTTGAATTATAATACACTCATCACTTCACTTTATTATTTAAATAATTTCTTCTTTGAAAACACTTTAACTACTTCGACCTTTTGGGCCTTCTAGATGACTCATGAGGGTTCTCCAACTTCACATGGCCATAACTCTCTAACCGTGAGGAGTTATGTGATGTTCCACATACTACTGGAAATGGCGTGACATGTACTATCCATCTAGAATAGTCTTACCTGAAAATATATCGAAACTCATACCATTACCCATAAA
>SNQJ01S0077390.1:16618-36482 GCA_010110895.2 Picea sitchensis | reverse complement strand
ATTAGGTCTTCTTACATTTGAATTATTCTTCCTTATTACTAAGCCTTATTAATATTGGCCTTTATTACATGGAAAATATATTATTCTACATATGTGAGGGGTTAGGGAGGTTAGGTCCCTAACATTCCCTCCCCCTTAAAAAAAACCTTGTCCTCAAGGCTTGAGATGAGAAAATTGTTGTAGAATGCTAGCTGGCTCCCAAGTGGCATATGTTGGAGTTGTATCTTTCCATTGTACTAACACTTCCTTGATGACGCACTAATGGAGACGATGCTCACGCTTGTCCAATACTGCTTGTGGCTACAACCAGATGGAGGTAGCCTTCTTCATCCAACTTGGGAAGACTGGTTTGATTTTGGAACTTAGTTCCAATCACCTTCTTTAAGAATGAGACATGAAAAACAAGATGGAGATTAGAATGACCAAGAAAAGATAACTGATAGGCCACCTATCCCACTCAATTGAGAACTACATAAGGACCATAAAATTTGGGTGCTAGTTTCTGGAAATGGTAATTCTTGAGTTAATTTTTCTTATAAGGTTGCAGTCAAAGAAACACCTGGTCCCCTTCAACAAATTGACGTTTTAAGTGACCTTGATCTTCTTGTTTATTCATGCGATTTTGAGCCATGAACAAATTACCTTTGAGGGTACAGATAATAACCTCTTGAACTGTAATAGTTTGGTCAACCATCTGGACCTTCGAGACACCATGAATGTATGAGATAATTGAAGGTGGATTTTGTCGATAGACTACTTTAAAATGAGTCAAGCGAGTAGTTGTATGGTAAGAAGTGATGTACCACCATTCAACTAGGGGTAACCATTGAGCCCACCGATATTTCCTCTCAAATGAAAAACACCTCAAATATATTTCCAAACACTTGTTGACAACTTCAGTTTGGCCATCAGTTTGGGGATGACAGGTGGTGTTGATATGCAATTGGGTTCCCTATAGCCTGGAAAATTCTAGCCAAAAATTGCCGGTGAAAGTGGGATCTCGGTTAGAGATAATAGAATGAGGCATGCCATGAAGTTTGAAGATATTATCCATGAAAAATTAATCCACTATGGATGCGGTGAAGGGATGTTGCAAAGCACAAAAATGAGCATATTTGGAAAGACGACCAACCACCAACATGATGACTGCCTTATTTCCTGATTTAGGTAGGCCCATAATGAAATCTATAGAAATATCATGTCAGATAGAAGGGGGAATTGGAAGGGGTTGGAGGGTTCCTAGGGATTTGACTGCTTCTCCTTTGTTGCATTGAAATACATCACATTTAGCCACAAAAGTGTGGATTTCCTGTTTCATACCATCCCAGAAAAAAGAATGTTTGACCCTTCCATAGGTTTTGGTAAACCCTGTCTCAGCTGTAGGTGAAGCATGAATCTTAGAAAGCACTATGGATTTAAGTTGCGACTGGTTTCTTAAATAGAGACGACCTTTGTAGAGAAGCTCATTATTATTCCAAGAGTACCCTGGAGAAGCTAGAGAGTTTTCTTGCAATTGTTGGATGAGGCAAGATATTTTGGGATCATGCAACCATTCCTGGTGCGCATCTTGGAGCCAATATAGTACAACAAAAGAGAGGGAAAAGAGGGACCCTTATTATTCACATTTTCAAGAAAGAGAATCAACGACCACATTTTATTTTTCCTTCTTGTAAATGATCTCATAATCGTATCTGAATATATTGGTTACCCATTTTTGTTGCTCCGGGGAGGAAATTCTTTGTTCCAGAAAATACTTGAGGCTCTAGTGATAAGATTTAATCTCGAAGCGTTTCCCTGATAGATAAGGATGCCATAGATCCAATGCATGTAGAATAGCCAACATTTACTTTTCATAGATTGATTGGCCCAAATATTTGTCTAAAAGTTGTTTGTTGGTGAAGGCCAAAGGCATACCCTCTTGCAGGAGGACTACCCCGGTCCCCAATTCATTTTCCAAAAGAATCACATTCCAAGACAAAGGTCTTGGTGAATTCTGGAAGAGACAGGACCGACATCATGCACATAGCTTCTTTTAAGGCATAGAAGGATTGATCAACTACTGGAGTCCATTTGGACGCATTCTTTTTAAAGAGAGTCATGAGAGGTGCTACGATTTTTCCACAATTCTTAACAAACTTGTGATAATAACCTATTAAACCCAGAAAGCCATGCAATCTCTTGAGAGTTTTAGGGAAAGTCCAATCCTGCATAGCTTCAATTTTCTTAGGATATACCCTTACATGATCCTTGCCAATAATATGACCCAGGTACTCCACTTCTGAGGCTCCAAAGACACATTTATATTGTTATAGGTAGAACTCGATCCACATGGGCAAGATGGGATGTCCAAGTTTTACTATAGATGAGAATGTCATCAAATAAAACTAAGACAAAATGACAAAGAAAAGGGTGGAAGACATGATTCATGAGACTTTGGAAGGTTTATGGGGCATTACTATAGATTTTAACCTTGTACAATATTTTATTGCAAACAAATTTTCAATAAAAGAACAAAAAAGATACAATGGAAAGTACACACATTACACAAAGATTTTTCCCCTGGAAAGACAAACCGAGAAAATCAACATATTCTATATTCATTCATTGTGATACATTGTTTACAATACAATATACATATAGGAGCCAACAAAATACAAAAACCTAACCCAATGAACTAGATTAGTAAAAAAACCTAGTTCCTTAACCGTAAATAGAAAACCATCGACAAAAACCATGTGCCGAAAAACCGCCCAACAATGGACATGAAAATCGAGGCGACATGAAAAACGAGGCAAAAATGTGACATGTTTCTCGACTAGTCATGCAAAGAATATAACACATACCCAACAATTACAATGGACAAAGGGCATGACCAAGAACCGATAATGACCCTCATGAGTTCTAAAGGAAGTCTTGGGAATTTCTTTGTCTTTCATATGGATCTGGTGGTAGCTAGATCGAAGATCGAGTTTAGTAAAGTATTGGGCACCACTCAATTCATCCAAGAGGTCATCAATGAAATGAATGGGAAACTTGTCTTTAATGGTGAGTTTATTGAGGGCGCAAAAGTCTGGACACATACACCGAGTACCTTATTTTTTGAGTACCATGACCACAGGAGAAGAATAAGGGATGGTACTAGGATGGATAACACCCGCGTCAAGCAATTCTTGCACGATTTTCACAATTTCATTCTTCTGGGAAAAGGGATGACAATAAGGGTGAACATTGGGAGGGAGACTATCATGGATAAGTGGAATGGAATGATCATGAACACCACATGAAGGGGGAAGTCCCTAGGGAGTGGAAAAAATAGCTTGGTGTTTGAAGATGAGAGATTGGAGGCCAGGATGCACCGAGTGTGTCTCAACTGCTTGAATAGAATGAAGTTGGGAAATAATACCTGAATGACCTTTTTTGAGAATCTTTTCCATGCGATGGGAACTGATGATCTCAGGGGAAACTATTGTGATTCCTTTGAAGCAATATTATTGTCCCTCCTATTGGAATTTCATGGTTAATTCCTTAAAATCCATGAGATTGGGGCCCAAAGTGCGTAACCATTCAACACCCACCACAATGTCACAACCACCCATATTGATGGAAAACATATGATATTTTAGGTGGTACTGCCCAATTTGAAGATGTACATTTTCACAATGCCCACCACATTTCATGGAACCACCGTTAGCTATCATGATTTGAATTTTTTTGACGACATGAATATAGCAATTGATTTCCTGGGAAATGCAGCAGTGAATAAAATTATGGGTGCTTCCACTATCAACAAGGATGATGACTTTATGATGCTTAATATAGCCAATGAGCTTGAGGGTTTGAGGAGTAGAGAATCCCATGAAGGCATGTAGTGAAATCAGTGGTTCAATTTCTAGTGGGTCATCAAGTGAAGTAGGAGCATCGAGAAGGGGTGGCTCTTCAACAGGAAGAACTTCAACAGGAAGAACTTCAACTTCCTTTTCAGGAACATCCTCTGAAATGGCCATAAAAATATTTTGTTCCTTACACTTGTGCCCAAGAAAATATTTGTCATCACAATTATAGAAAATACCTTTGAGTTGGTGTTCAAACATTTTTTCCCATGTTAACTTGTGGACCTTGAGAGGAGAGGCCTGAGGGGTAGGTGGGTTGGGTTTAGGGTGGGGAACAAAAGTGGGTTTTTTACTCTGTGCCAAAATAGCCTATTGTTCCTCCTAGGCACACTTAGTGGATTCCAACCAAGTCAGGGGGTGAGCCATGATGACCTGGGCATGAATTTCATCCTTGAGGCCACTGATAAAACATTCCCTGAGGAAAGCATCTGTCATGCCTTCTAGAAATCCAAGTGCTCAAAGGAAACAATAACAGTTTCTATTGTTCCAGACTATTTCAACTTGATCAAACATCCTAAATGGTGGGTGTCTGTGTCAAAGTGTTCATACAACTCAACAACAAATTGTGACCAAGAAACATACCCTTGGCATGCATTATGATGCCATTGTCACCATTTCCATATTTCTAGATCCAAATAGATAATTCCATAACAAATATTGGTTAACTCATTAATGATACCATGCAGGGAGAAATAATGTTCCATCTGAGTAACCTAGGCTTGTGGATCCGATCTACCAAATTTGTTGACCTCGACTCTGGGAAGATTGGGGTCACAAGGTATGTATTTGGAATGAGAGGGGAGAGGTTGATTGGAGTCAACACATTTAGTATAGAGAGGGGGGTTAGAGGAGGATGTAGCCTGTAATTTGGTCATGAATTGGTGGAGCATGGAATGGACTACATTAATTTGGCCACCTAGCTGGTCTTTGACTTCACCAATGGTGCTATGGAGCTGGTCTTGGATGATGTCTATTTTTGCATGAATGGTCAAAATGTCCTTATTTACTCTATCCTGAAGGGAAGCTAGATTAGTTGTAACGTACCCAACCACAATGGATGGCCCACGTCAGCTAAAACTTTCTCTTTATCACCTTTGATACCATTTTATTAATGTACCTAGCCTCGAGCTAGGAAATAATACATGCGGAATACACATGACTTGAAAATTATGCTAATTAAAGTCATTATTTTACTGTTAGTTGATTTTTCCCATAGCATACAACTACAATTTATAACAAACTTAGCTACAACAATAACCATAAAACTTATGCATCTGAAGAATGCTAATTATCAACATGAGATACAAGTAAACCATTCATTCAACAACATATAAGTCATTCTCATTCATGCAGAGTTCATGCACAACAATAACCCATGTAAATAAATCAATACAAGATAAAAACTTATCTTAAACAAGAATCGTGAAACTAGCTGCTTGGGACAAAAGTTCCACCCAACCATAGACTAATCGTTCCAAATCTCAATAGCTAGTCACCCCCAAGTTGAGGCTAACAATCCACAAAAGAGGGTGGTATCTCACAGTCCACTCACAACACATAAATCTCCCAACCCAACTGATATTCTCCTACAACTATCCCCACTTTTCCACCAGCTTTCTTCCTCTTGACCTGCCCAACCCAAGAAATGCACCATTCGTTTATCAGGGATAACCCAAGTGATGTACCATCTGTTTATCATGGATAACCCAAGGGATTTACCATCCGTTTATTAGACATAAACCAAGGGGTGTACCATCCATTTATCAGGGTTAACCCAAGGGATGTACCATTCATTTATCATGGATAACCCAAGGAATGTGCCATTTGTTTATCAAGGTCTCTCTGGCACAGGTAGCTAGGAATCTCTCAGCTGGGAACTCAAGGTAAACTACTGCTAGGAAGACTATAAACAAACCAACAACACCACTTTATTTTTCAATGCAACTCACGCAAGAGTTCACTCTTCCGTCTTGACAACCAGGATCTTCAATACACCAACTCCAATTCCCTCCAATTATGATCCAGACTTCGCCCTCCTATGGCCGCACCAAATCCAAGCTCTCTTTTCTTCCTTTTGTCTCCCTTCCATGAACAAACTTGACTCACTGCCCAAATTGCTCGAATTGTTGTTACTCTCTCCCAACCCATACAAAATTCCTCTCTTTTTCTTACCTTTATTGACTCACACTCTTCCCCAAGCTGATTGTACTCCACCCCCATGTTCCCAATAACTTCGGGATGTGACCACTCACACCCACTCTCTTGCATGTATTCAATGATTGGCTTTGGAAACACTCAATCAGAAATGGGAAGGTTCATATACAATAAATGATTTAGGAAAATGGGTTAAATACATAAACATAGGTATCCCCCCCCCTTGGACCCCTCTTGGCCATTATCCTAGACACTCCCCTCTCTTGTGGATTAATTCAACCCCCATCTCTTGTCCATGTCCCCTTAGCTATTGTATTAAAACATTGAAATACAATTCACATATTACATCGCTTGGTCGTAGAAACATATTATATCTACATAAACATTAATCAAACTAGGGATTATAATGGGGATGTTACATTCCCCCTCCCCTACAATTGTGCACAATCCTCAGTGAACGTTATGTCCATATACATATCTGGAAATTTACATCACAATACTTAGAAATAAAATTTCTGCAATTTAACAACTCCATCAACAGTTCCAACCAAAATCTCATGTTCCTCTCAACTCACTGACCCAAGGAATGCACCATTCATTTATCAGGGATGTGCCATCCATTTATCAGGGCTAACCCAATGAATGTTCCATTCGTTTATCAAGGTCCCTAGCGCAGTTGGCCAGGATTTTGAGAAGTGGTTCCAGAACTCTAGTTTCTCAAAATGGAGTCTTGCATCCTGACTTCTTCAAAACTGTAAAAAATTTGCGGATATTTCGCCCACACGTTTTCTTCATGCTCCCATGTAGCATCTTCAGGACCGTATTAGGTCCATTGAAATTTTACCAATCCTATGTCCTTGTTCCTGAGCACTTTGACTTTTCGATCTAGGATGCGTATTGGTGCCACCCATAAATCCTCTTCGTGCTCCACCTAGATCACATTCGAATCAATGAAATGATTAACATCAGGTACGTACCTTTTAAGTAATGATACATGAAATACATTATGCACTCTCATGGATGCAAGAAAATCTAACATGTATGCAACTGGCCCTATCATTTCTAATATTTCAAAAGGACCACAATATCTTGTTTCCAACTTCAGGAAGCTTCCTAATCTTAGCGAACTTCTCTTTTCCTTTACTTTCAAAAGCACATGTTCTCCCACTTTAAATTCTATGAAAACTCTATTCCTGTATACATAACTTTTCTACCTATCTTGGGTAGCCTTCAAATTCTGCTTTATCTTTGCCATCTGATCTTCCATTTCTTCTAACAATTCTGGCCCAACAACTACTCTGTCTGCTGGATTATCCCAACTCACTGGGGTGTTTCATTTCCTTCATACAATGCCTAAAATGGACTCATTTTCAATGAGGCATGATACCCATAGTTGCAGGAAAATTAAACTAAATAGATATAATCTTCCCACTTTGATGGCTGATCCATCACATACATTCTAAGCATGTCCTCAATTATTCTCTTAGTCCTTTCTGTTTGCCCATCAGATTCAGGATGATATGTTGTACTAAGGTTTAAATTTCTCTCGAAGCCCTCGAACAAACCCTTCCAAAAATTGGAAGTAAACTTTGGATCTCCATCTCAAACTATTTCCTTAGGCACTCCATGTAGCCTAGTAACTTCTGTCATATACATATCTACAATATTTGCTGATTTGTGTGTAGTCTTTACTGGAATGAAATGCACTGCTTTAGTCAAATTATCCACCACCACCATGATGGAATCATGCTTCTTCACTATTCTGGGCAGTTTAGTATTAAAATCAACTGAGACAACTTCCCACTTCCATTTTGGAATGGGAAATGGTTGTAGAAAATGTGATGGGTGTCTATGTGTTGTCTTTAATTTTTGGCATTCCAGACATCTGGCTATGTAATTGGCCACTTCTTTCTTCATTCCTGGACACAAATATTGGCTTCTTACTGCTGCAATTGTATTCTGATACCCCTGGTTACATGCATATGGCACACTGTGCATCTCCTTCAACAATACATTTTTCATCTCACTGGAATTTGACACATACACCTTACCTTTGTACATGAGAATTCCATATTCTTTCAGCTCATAATAATTAAATTTCTGCTGAAAATTTCCTTATTGTAATGTCTATTTTATTTTTAAATAATTCTTATTTGAATTTGTTGCTGCAATAACTTTGTCTTTCAGATCTATCTTGTACATGCTAATGGATGCAATATGCATTTCACAAGCTCTGTTGTTGAGTGCATCAACCACTTGATTTTCCTTTCCATTTATGTGCTTAATTTCAAAGTCATATTCACTTAGAAATTCCAACCATCTAGTTTGTCTAGCATTTAGTGTTGGCTTTCCAAACAAATGCTTCAGACCACAATTGTCTGTCCTTAGCTCAAATTTATTACCCATAAGGTAATGTCTCCACATTTTCAATGCATGTACAATCGCTGCTAACTCCAAGTCATGTGTAGCATAATTCTTTTCATGCTCTTTTAATTTTCTGGACTCATAGCATACCACATGATCCTTTTGAATAAGGACTCCACCAAGCCCTTCCTTGCATGCATCAGTGCACACAAAAAAATATTCTTTTTCATATGAAATCTTCAATATTGGAGAACTTGTCAATATTCTTTTCAACTGTTGAAAATTCTCTTCACACTTGGAATTCCATTCTAACTTCACACCCTTCTTTTTCAAAGAAGTGATTGGACTTGCAGTCTTTGATTTTTTTTTATGAATCTTCGGTAATAACCAACAAGACCCATGAATGATCTAACCTCTGTCACATTATTTGGCGTTGGTCATCCTCTAATGGCCTCTATATTCTCGGGATCCACTTCTATCCCTGCTACTGATATTATATTCCCTAAGTAGTGAATCTTGTTTTGATAAAAGATGCACTTAATTAGCTTGGCATATAATCTGTTCTCTCTAAAAACTTGTAACACCATTATTAAATGTTTCTCATGTTCTTCTTCTGATTTGGAATATACAAATATATCATCTAAAAACACAATCACAAACTTGTCGAGGTACTCCATGAATACTCCATTCATCAAACACATAAAAACTATTGGGGAATTTGATAGTCCAAATGGAACTACCGTGAATTCATAATGCCCATATCTTGTTTTGAATGATGTCTTGTTGAAGTATTATTCCCTTATGCTTACTTGATGATAGCCTGATCTCAAGTCAATCTTTGAAAATATTCTTTCACCTTTCAAATGATCAAACAAATCATCAATTTTGGGTAAATGATACTTATTCTTTATGGCAACCTTATCAAGTTGCCTGAAATCAATACACAACCTTAAGGTTCCATCCTTCTTCTTCAAAAATATAACTGAGGCTCCCCAAGGTGACACACTTGGGAGTATATACCCCTTCTTCAAAAGTTCTTCAAGTTGCATCTGTAAATCCTTCAATTCTGGTGTACTCATTTTGTACGGTGCCTTGGACACTGGGGTAGCTCCTGGTACCAAATCAATAGAGAAAGCAATGTCTCTCTTGGGTGGAAATCCCATAATTTCTCTAAAAACATATTCAAAATCCCTCAAGGCAAGATGGTCTTTAGTGCTTGCCACTTTATCCTTGGTTGTATCCTCCATATGGGCTGTAAAAATTTGAAATCCCTTCCTAAAGCTCTTCTTCAACTACATAGTTGAAATTTCTCTAACAAATACAACTCTTGGAATGCCATGAATCTTTCCTTGCTACCCTTCCTCACCAAGACATGTGATTGTCTTGTTGTAATAGTCTAGGAAAACATGATGCTTTTCCAACCAATCCATGCCAATTAGATAGTCATATGAACCCAATGGTATGATGTTTACATCTACCTTTGTGCTAAGTCCATTCATGTCTATTTGACAATCTTTAACCAACTCATTGATCTTTCTCTTAGCCCCCGTGGCTAACTGAACTAAACAAGATTTCTTATGCTTACTCTTTTGCAAGTGAAATCTTTCAACAATGTTAGCATTTATGTAACTATGGCTAGCTACAAAATAAGTTAAAATTTCTATGGGTTGGTTATCAATCTTACCTTCCACTTCGATCACGGGGGATTAATATTCTTCCTACTTGTTTTCCAAGGATGCATAAATCCTTGTTAAAACAAATGTTTCCTCACTCCATGCAACTTTCTTGGGTGGCCTTCCATTTCCCTCTGCACACTTGAAGTCCCCTTTTTGTTCATTCCGGAGAAAAAAATGCACATTTGTATACATATATGTTCCCTATCAATTATACAACAAGCGTATACACAGATTGCTCCACTACAACCTGCATACATCAGGTTAGGTGCTAAAAAATTAAAAATTATGTCGGGTTTCCATGCAATGTCAAGAGATCCATGATCCTTTACCTTCCATATACTGGAAATTCTATGACTTAGCCCTTCGGGTCCATTTGGAGGCTATAAATTGAGCCATATCCAAGCCTAATAAACAATTAAACTTTGAGAGCAAAGACACTTTGGAGAAATTTCACTTCATATTGAGTTTGCATCCCTTTGTCCTTGAAAGTTTGAACTTCTTGTGTTCAACCCCCAAGCTATTCCTACTTTGTGATGGAGAACCTCATTAATTCCAAACTTATCTTTGTGGAGGATTGAAGTGGTGGAGGCCTATATGGAGGGACTTAGTTTCTCAGTTTCGATATGCGTCGTTAGAAAATTTTGTCACCTATGTACTTTTGCTGATTCTTTTAATAGAAATACTCTTTTCTCGTCCAATTGAGATCTTGCAAATATTTGAATTACTATTCCATGGGCGTATTTGTCATGTATGTTAATGGATAATTATAATTTATATGCTAACATCATATATTATCACCATATGCTTGTGTATCTTGGTTGTTGAGGACAAGTTGCAAGTATAAAGCTTTGGGTCGTGTGCTCAATGATGGTCTTCTTCGAATGTCCGGACAAGGTAGGCTCTTAGCCTTGTCTTGTTAGCATTTCATTTATATAGCATACTTGATATTATAGTTGGTTTCTGGGTGTCATTCCGTCTGTTGTGGTTTTCCCCTAGCCATAGAGAGATTTTCCTTGTAATAGAATTGGCAACTCCATTGGGGAGATCTACATTTTTGGGGTGTTGAGCGTTTTTCTCCTTGATTTTCTCTCTGTTTGCCTAAGTTTCCTTGTTGCCTATTGCTTGACAGCCTATATTTTTCCTTGCATATGAGTTTCTTGGCTTAACCCTTTCCCTAGCAGTGTTTTTCTTGGTATACATGATTTTTCCCTTGACATACGCGTACATATGTGTGTTGTCTTCCTTTAGGGAGCATGTATATGCACTTGTTGCTCAAACAGTCACATACATTAAAATCCATTAAAATTAATGTTGATTAATTAAAATTGATTAGAAACGATTTTATTTTTTAGGGTACCCAAACAAGTATATGACCTAAGGCCTTGGAATAGGATTTTGTGAGTAAACTTCTCCAAGGATATTAAACTCAACGTATGCATTTGACCAGGGAGTGGTGAAACCCATTGTGTAATCGGTGACATCAGGAGGCTCCACTCATACCAGACTTAAGCACGAGGTCACATGAAGTTGGTTGCAGAGATAATCCTCTAATACCTTCCTAGCGTCAGAGATATTTCTGGGGTTTTGTTGTAGGGGCTAGTCGACCCTCTCGACTGGACCCGATGGTTGACTTAGAACTTGTCAGTCAACTGACATAGTTAGAAGTAGAAGTCGGTAGGAGTCTCTGCTAACTGACTGACCCAGATAGTTAAGCAGTTACAACTGCCTGTTAGAGGTATAAATAGATAAGCACATGAAGGCTCAGATAGCTTCATGGGAGAGGATATATATAATTGTGTTGTACTTTCTATCATATAATAAAAGGACTCCTCTTTGGTCTCTCATTACTTATGTATGTCTATATGTCTATGTGTATGCATCTCTATAATGGCTATGTAAGGTTCTACCGATAACACTCTCTACTTTACCTTAGATTACAACATTGTTTCTATTGCCGGTAGTACTGAACTTGGGCATGTAGAAGTATACATAAATTCTAACTCAATAAGACATATGTGAGTGGTGGGAGCGAAAAATCGAGAACTACATCAGAAACTACACAAGAAGGAATAACCTCTCTCTAGCCGAAGCAAGGTCACAATTTTTTTCTTCAGAAATGCATGAAATATTTCTTGAAGATATCCCAGAAGAATTGTTTCAACACATCAACAGATCAGGTGATGCATAGATTGACACCCGACGAGGATTTAGGTCTGAAATTGATGAACATAGGAAGAATGAACATGCACGAATGGATTGAATGAATTATTGAATATTATATTTCGGAACAAGCCGTTGAAGATCAGACGTCCCTAGACAAAATAAAAGAAAAATTCTACACCGAATTACACGACGAATTTTTCTGCACGGTTCCAACACTTCTTCACAAATTCCTTCTTGATAAGGGAGTCGGTGATATCATCGAATACCGACCAAGACCAGGAACACCGTTATCGAATAACAACTTCCAAGAAAGAGACGAAATATGGGAATCCTTTCTTGATGCAAAATGAAAAGATACAAGAGAAGCCTGGGATTACTTATTGAAGAAATAAACATGGCCAACGCTCCTGACTTAGAGTAAGTCGGGTCGGAAATGGGGGGTTGGTCAAGATTGTGAGATGTCATAAAACCAAAAAGTAGCATTTCCCAAGCTCAAATGTGGCCGAGAGGAAAACTATCCCATAAACAATCCGCAAATATCTAGAAAATAGAACGGGATAAAAGACAACAGAAACAAGAAGAGATTTGTAACCAGTGGAACAATAAAAAGTTGAACATAAAGATTTCAGGGGAGGGTCAACCAGTCAGAGCATGTGAGTAGTTTGAGTCAGACAAAGATTGACCATATTTAGCAACAACATTAGCTGCAATGAAACCTGATAGATACAACGACACACAATTAAACCTCCATCAACCGGTAGACAAACCATAAAGTATGGACTACAAAGAATCTAGACTAGATTTACGTATGTCTCATGCACCAGAAACTAGTCCAAGGATAAGAGAATTTATTGAACAAAAGCTAAAGATTGACGACCAATCAAAAAGATCATGGTACCAAATGGATGACTTGGGAAACCTATGAGACACATTGATTATTAAGCCTGAACGAAATGAAGTCGATAATATGGTTATTCAAATCAAATACCTCACCGAATCGACCCCCCTACCACATCTAATCTCGAGAGAATAAATTAACTATAATATGGAAACAACACAACAAACCGAGGATGCATATTCCATACTCAAGAAGAAAAAACTATTCCTTGAGTATCATCCTTCGTTGAATGCTGAAAAAACCCGATCAGAAGATTCGACGACTTAGTCGAAAGCAGTAGTAATTCAAGCACCAATAAAACTAAGTGTCCCCATGAAGAAATTCAAAATGGGACTCAATCATATCCCCTTATACAAAGGTGAAGAAGACCCAAACTGGCATTGGTTTGTATGTGAAATGTTTTGGGAGGCAATTGATATTATAGACGAAGATAAGAAGATGGCGCAATTTGGAGCTGCATTGCACCATCGCGCCTTAACCTGGTTCATGAACTAGACTTAAAATAAAACTCATTCAAAGACATAAATAAAGAATAATTTTCTAACATTCTTTAAAATCTAGGACATCATGCATCTAACAACAGAAAAGCTAAAAGAAATCAAGCAAATACCAGGTGAGTCAGTAAGAGAAGATGGAAAAAAATTTAAATACCTCTTACGTCAAATCCTGTCAACAATCGACCAAAACCTGTTAGTCCAGTGGTATGTAGCTTGGCTAATACCAAGAATCAAATATCTCTTACGCCTATACGATATAACCAACTGCAAAGACACATTACAAAAGGCACTATAAGTTGAGTTGGATGATGATATCCCGCCAACTTCCTTGACGACATAAAGACTTGAGGAAAATATAGAACATTTCCAACAAACTATCAAAATTCCAACCATCCAATGCAATGAAATATGGTGCACCACATGCACTAGGGACATACACACAAATGATAATTGTCCCCTAATTGAGCGCATGTAAATGAAAAACATCCACCAAGTATAAGCTCAAAAACACTGTAACATATGTGAATGATTAACTGATCATAACATACAAGATTGTTGACAAAATCTAAAAAACACAAAGTGGTGCCACATCTGTGAAGCTTCCGATTATCGAACTTTAGAATGCCACCTATATGCAAGAAAAAGAAATAATATACGAACCTCCTACCGCACAGAAACCACCGACCAAACAAACAACTATGGTCGAAGAGATGATTATTTCGGTGGTCGTGGTCGAGGATGAGGAGGTCGATGCAGATTTGGTGGTCGAGGTCAAGGTCATGGATGACCATATTATGATAATTGTTGGAAAAATGATCATGACAACATAGAATGTCTTATAAAATACAAGATTGATCTGAATTTCTGCAACATATGCGGCATTGGAGATCACTCTCTAGAATACTGCCTGATAGTGCTCGACAAAATTATACCTAGAAAGACTGTAAACCTACTACACGCAGTATGTAAAGAAGATGTAAGGAGCTCTAATAATCCTCATATTGTTACAAGGTTAGGCGCAGGACGTGAAATCCATACTCCATCACAAAACTATCAAAGAAAAAAGGCTAACACCTTTCCAAACCCAGATAAGGAAGAGAAAATAATGAGAGAAACTCTTAAATTCTCCAGGAATGCAACAAAAGATCAACAAAATCCAAGAAGTCGAGATGAAGACATCATCCAAGATTTTTTGCAACTACTCAAAGAAAAATAGTCAATATGTAGGCTATTGGAACTACTCAACATATTGCGAGAATACAAACATGGTAAGAAACTAACCAAGGATGGAAATCACCTCTCTTACAAAAGAAAATATTATGATCCATGAGTTGACTTGGAAATTGAAGGAATGATGTTCAATCAAGTGGTAGTCGATTTTGGTTTGTAGGTTAGTATTATACAAAGAGAAACATGGATATGAATGGGCTGACCCAACCTAGCACCCACATTGAATTATCTTAAGTTAGCTGATCAGATATTAATAGAACCAATCAAAATATTGAGAAATGTTGATACTCAAATTATGGGAATATCGAATTCGGTCGACTTTGAGGTAATCGACCTTGTCGAAGAAATGCTAGCGTATGCATCTCTTGTCGGTCGGACATGGGATCGACGAATGAAAGCAACTATCTCCCTGGAAAGACATAAAATCAAATTAAAAGGAAGTGGGAGAAAAATAATTATTCCCCTGGATCTAAAGGAAGGAAAACCATGGATGGAGTCATGGGACAAAGATCAAGAAGCCAAATGCTTATATAATATAAATAAGGAACAAGAAGATTATATAGAACCGACAGTAGAAGGAGAATTTTTTAGAGAATCTCCCATTTCGGTCAGACATAATTCCGACTCTGCCTTATACAACTAGAAAATAGAGATCTATGAAGCACATGCAAAAGATTGTCGGTCTATCAAATTTATTCCAAAGAAACATATTAAGACATGCTATTCGATCTAGGCTGTACAAAAAATTTATGAAAAAATATCTCGACAAAGTCCCCCTCTCATTCTGATGGACATTCAGATAAGAAAACCATTGCGATACAGTGAACGACATACCCCATCGACTCACGTGGAAGAGGTAGAAAAATACATAGGAGAGCAAGGAAGAACACATAGTCCTGTGGAAACGTTCAAAGGCCAGGCTGCAAGATGGTGGGAAACACATTCCCCCTGATTACAAACATGGATGACTGTGTCGACATACTTCATTGAAAGATTCAATGATAAGAAACTATCAAAAGATGCAGATATTCCTACATTCAAACTTAGCTATGACCCAACAGAGCATATCAAAAGTTGCGAAAGTGAATGGCGAAGAATTGGATACAAGGATGAAAGGGTATGGCCCCAGATGTTCCCAAGTACATTAGACGCGATACCAAGAAAATGGTACAAAATTGAATAAGCCTACGATCACACCTCCAACTGGGTCAAAATCAAAAGAAAATTTGTCCAAGACTTCAAATTTAATCCCATAGAGGAGCACTTGAAAGATGTAGTAAACCAAATAAAAATAGTTTTAGAAAGTCCTTCACCAGCTCAACAGAAAGAAAAAGAAAAGATAGTGGTTGATGAAGGATCGACATTGACATGCAACTTTGTGTTGGTAGAAAACAAGGGAATCTCGA
The DNA here is from genome assembly GCA_010110895.2 of Picea sitchensis. Taxonomy (NCBI): domain Eukaryota; kingdom Viridiplantae; phylum Streptophyta; class Pinopsida; order Pinales; family Pinaceae; genus Picea; species Picea sitchensis. The sequence continues at coordinate 20,204 of SNQJ01S0077390.1, read as the reverse complement.
CTGCTCGGAGGATTGATATGGAGAATACAAAATGGCAAGGATAGATCTTCCAATGGAAGAAAGACCATCCAACATTACAGAATCATGTGAAATCAATATTAAGCATAGCCACATAACATAAAGAGGACCCATAACAACTTGGCTTCCCAAAAATCTTTACAAAAATTGAAGAAGGAGAACGCCATATCGACAAAGCAAAACCACCAGAATATATGAACACAAAAATAAGTGTTGCACCTCTTTTGTAACCTAAATGAAAAAAACAGAGGTGCTTACAAGCTTAGTTGGGTTAGCTAAGCAAGACAACAGTAAAAAAAAGGGTTATAAGAATAAACATAAAAGACTAAGCTAAGAATTAAACTAGGAAAGGAGAAAAATAACTAAACTATTGTGCATAAGGACATAAGAACAAGAAACAAACAAGACTCATGTCACCAATGGAAATGATTGTATTAGTGAAAGGAAAAAAACAAAGAGAAAGGGGACTTTGGGTCCCTTCTTCCTCCAAGGGAGGGCTCTTGGACCCCTAAGATTGAGCTCTTCTTACAACTTGGAAACTTGAAAGAAATGGTGAAAGAATCCCAAGCTAACCCACTCAAAAGGTGATGTGGATTGCCCAAATGGAATGGTGCTAGTACGATATTGATAAGAAAAGATTTTTCTCCAAGAGAATAGTAGTAGCATAACCTTGCAAATGAATTCCTTGAAGATGTAGTGCACCCACGGCCTTGTTTTATAACACCACTTTGAGGTATTGTGCAACCAACTTTTAGTGTGAAAAGAGGCTATTTAGGGCACCTTTAGGTCTTTGACCAACCACCCAGTCAGATCCAGCCGAGATTTGGATGTCAAATTGACTTGGAAGCTAAACCAGAAGTGGGTGGGAGGCTGACCAACATCATAAATGCGCCATTTTCAGGTGTGCACGACTTTTAGTGTCCATAGTCGCGCATCGTGCACATGTGTGATTTTCCTGCATTTCTTGATGGCACATGTGCGTGCATGCCCTGTGTAGTCATAACGCATCTTGATTTTATAACTGGTTGTATAGTTTTCGACCTTTTGGAAATGTTTTTTTGGTAATTTTGGTTCATGGGTGAACTCATAGCTGTTTGAAGATGCTGGATTCTTGTAACCATTTGCAGATGAAATTTCAGTGATAACAGATGCCCCCTGATGGATGAGGTTAGGAGCATACGGATAGCCGAAATTCATCCATTTTTTTTCTACTGAGAATACCATTGTAAGAAAGAGAGATAGTGAGAGTATCAAGAGTGACCCATTGGAGGGATAAGGGAACCTATAGGACCCAACCTTTTGCAAGGTGTGGAAAATAAATTGTGTACAAACGAGGCGGGCATGCCCCATGCTCGTTTCATGTAACTAAAAAAAAAGGGTGTTGTACAATAACTAAAACTGTGTGTTGATGTAGACAACTGCAGTGCCCTCAGGGGCGGTTTTGATAAAGGCAGAGGACAATTTTGATGAGGAACAATACTCTGAACAACAGGCAATGATAGCTGTAAGAAGTATCACAGATTCTGTGGGCATCGATAGCCCAAAAAAGTTCAGAGGTCTTCAAAAAATATAAAAAAACAACTGCAATAGTCGCAAAGTAAGACCCACCATAACATGAGAAAGTGTTGAAGTCGAATGTTTATGGGGGTCAATGACAACAGAGAGCAATGATGGTTCTCCCTGTGCCATTCGAGACTCCTCATTGTAAGGGTAATGAGAGTCAAGATACTGTCGCCCTTCTGGAAACTATGCTGATGTCGACAAAAAAGGAGACACAACTCCAAGAAGAGAAGGGCTTCATGAAATCCACTAGGTGAGGTCAGGAATTGAGGAGGTACATGGACGAAGTGAAGATGTGTGGAGACTCAAGACGACCCTTGGTCAAGTGTCAAGGGGACAAAGAGACGTGGGATAAGTTGTGCCAGAGGTGGGACAAAGTGAACAAACTCAGAGAGCAGAGGTAGGTGGCCTGTGGGATACTCAGAGTTTATGGACGATGTCAACAGGAGTAGGTGATAAGGAATGCCCCAACCAAGGGTGACATGGGTTGAGTTTACCAAGAAGTTCACCAAAGGTGATGACAAAACGCTATATAAAATACTGGAAACAACGACTTAATTACAAAAAGAATTAAAAAATCAGTGGGGATAATAATGCAGATACAGAAACGGGTGCCCCGGTGTAAGATGGATTAGCCTGAGGATGGCGCAATTTGGTGTAAAAAACAAGTGGAGGGTTGGGGCCCCATAGGCAGGTTTCTGTAGTAGGGAAATGTATGGAGGGAAATTTGAAGATGGGCAAACCGACAGTGGATGAAATGAATGGTAAATGGTGCTGCGGGAGTGCATTCAAGATAAAACCGTGAGGAAGTGCCCTGGGAGTCCATTGGGTAGGCTAGAAAAATGAGGAGAAGGAGTATGTGGGTGATTCATGACATGATGTAAGACTATCAAGACTCCCATCCCTAAAGGTTGAAAACAACATGAGTGTCAAAGTGCCAAGGGGGGCTATGAAGGGGAAAAATCATGTGGGGGAGAGTGCTACCGGGTGATAGTACCCAAAAATGCAATGGAGGTGACAGTACTGTAGAGCCGGATATAGGGACCCTAAAGGCAAATTTCAGAGGGTGTGACTAAAGATGCAATTGAGATTCAGAGGGAATGCTTACGTGCCAGTGTCGATTATATACTTGAAGGGGTCTCACTAGTGTGTGATGACCAAGTACCTACACACATGACAACCAAAAACCCGACGTGAACAATATTTGAAGATAACCGAACATATAACCGTTTATTTGATAATTTTGAACATGAGCATGCGTACCTGAACGGGGTATGGAAAAATGGATCCCCGGGTGATAAGGATGAAAAAATGGCCCGTGGATTGTCTTGATGTAGATGATAGGGTGTTGAGCCCGTGGCTGAAGACGGATCGAAAAATGGACGCTCGGAGCTCCCATAATTGAGTCTGGAAGTTTGGCAAAAAGTGCCTATATATAGTTGTAGGGCCCACATTGCCACCTCATTTTCACTTGCCGCTATAGTGGTTAGAGAGGAGATTGTAGAGAAGATTCAGAGATTCCAAGAGTGTGAGGAAACCAATCCGGGAGGTGCGAGAGTCAGGTTAGTGGTCTCATCCTGCTGTATAGTAGTTAGGGGTCAATTTTTTGGGGTAGGACTGTATGGATGGTCGTACGGTGGGTTTTTAAGGTTGTGGCCCCCTAAATGCACAAGTGATCGATGACGACCTGTGCACAAATGCACGGCCGTAATGGGAACATCCATGCAGGGGGGTGCGCTACATGGGAAAAAAGGCGTGCATGGGGTGCGCGCCTATCTGAAACACAACCACACATATGTGCACAGCTGTGTTGCTGACAGTTGCACATGAGTGTGCAATTGTGTAGTGAACATGTGTGCATTCGGTGCACACCTGTGGGCTTAACAGGTGCACATATATGCGTGATTGTGGGGTAAACAGGTGTACATTTGTTCGTGCTTGTGGGGAAAATAGCTGCGCCTTTGAGGCAAAGATGAGGGTGAGAAAACTTATCTCCCTTTTTTTTTTT
>SNQJ01S0077389.1:14924-36482 GCA_010110895.2 Picea sitchensis | reverse complement strand
TGAATTTCATGGGATGCATTTTCACTTTCAGGTGTCTTCTCTGTTACAAAATTTTTCAATACTTCCATGATCACCTCTTTTAAACCATCCATCTTTGCCTCCAACTTAGCTTCCATCTCTTGTAGTTCATCTTTTGTTACTATATTCTTTTATGAATCATTTATGACCCTATGCATTTCTTCACCTTCATCAAGAGTCCAAGTAGGATTGTCTGGAGGCTTATTTGGTGTAGAAGTTCCCTTTTTGGGTGGAATGTTGGCCAAGTATCACTTTTTAACCTTGATTTTGAGGTGGTTCTACTTGACAATCTTTCTTCTGTTGTATCTCCCAAGTTTCGACCCTTCTGGGTATGAAAATGTTTTTTATGTAGTTTTCTGATATTTCTTCTCTACAATGCCATAGGTCTGATCAAAATTGGATGTGCCAAATGGAATTTACGGTAACTTCCCCACAACTTGCTGATTTTTGTCCTTTCTAGGAGATCTCACTTGTATAGCATGCCCCACACAAAAAAAAATGATATAAAATTCTGACACTCGTACCAGAAATACTAAAGATTGTCCACTATCCAATGAAACTAGTCTCACTCAATTTGGATACTCTAGGAAGAAGTTATGATTGTTTTACCTGGAACACCTTCTTGAGACTAGTCAATAGGAATTTTTAGATACCCTGTCTTCCACAGGGCGTGTCTACAAATGTAAGATGAAACAGAAGCTTAAATCTTTACCACATATACCTTACTATTTTCTTTGAATACCCTCTAGATTTCAGGATCTGAAATGTTACAGAAAAACATTTATAGCAAAAATTCTGCAATGACTCAGTTCAAGATGATTCCATAAACCTATCTTTCACAGGTTGTATCTCCAAAAGTGTAATGCCTCAGGAGCTGAAATTTTAACCCACTATAACTTGATCCATCTACTAAATATCCTCCAAGCCTTTCCTTCTAAAACATTGCAAAAAACAATTTATAGCAAAAATTCCAAGGTGTCTTAGATGTAGCAGCGAAACCCCAAGACCTTGAGCTCTGATACCATATGTTAAGAACCAAATATCAATATAGCATAGAAAAACCTTAGAATAAGTACTCAACGCCTTGAAAAAGAGATAATTTCAGATAATAAGCCTCTTTGAGGGGGAAACCTCCTTTTACCCCACATAAATGTTCAAGTACAAGATGATTCCAAGTGAAAATGTCTCCTTGGTATATATAGGAGACTAGGAAGTATAATTACAACTAATGGAATAAATCCAACATAAATAAAATAACATTACTAATGTAATATGCCCCAATTAAAGGGTAATAAGCCAATATTAGGGCTTAACAGGTCGGTTCCACGAAAACAAAATGTCTTAAAAATGATAGGTACCACAATAATCAAGGTAAAGAGTGGAATACAATGAGATAGGTCCCAAATATGGGTGCCGATGGGACCACTATACTCGTTAAAAGAAAAATTATTTTAACTTCTGCATAGTTATACTCCCACCTGAAGAATACTACAATGACGAATGATCCAAATTGTAAACTGAAAAAAATTATGTAGAAATTTTGCAACCATAATGCAAGAGGCAAGGTTGTGTGGAAATAGATCTCATTTGTTCCTTTTCTATTTTGTTTCTTTCCCATGGTTTACATGGTACCTATAGTCAAGGGTTTCCTTATGCTATAGCTCTCTGATATACACACAGGGTCTAATAGTAGTACTCAACCCAATATCTCAAGGCACCAATTAAGGAGGATCAATCGTACCCTTAGTCGTACTACGCAATTACCTTGGTACTAGAGAGTATCTTCCTGAGTGTTGTTCTTGGTGGAACTATAGCAGTCAGGTGGTTGATCCATTGATAGGGATGGTTTCATGAGACCTAGGGGAATCCTAATATACTTTTCGATACGTGGGAGTGATGGCCATGTACATATTTTATTTGATGCAGTACTACTCGAGGATTACCAAAATGGGTTACAGAGGTTTCCAATAAGGGTGAAACTTTGGTTTCTAGGCAACCCTGTGAGACCGTATGTATTGCCTGCATGTAGTTTTCCCCACCATAGTTTTTCCCATTGAATGATAGATCTTTGTACTTTAAAGACGTCGACAGTACATGTCTTTACCCTAGAAACAAATTTACCCACAATTCCTACCAAGGAAAGTGCTCTAATACTACTTGTAAGGTACCAGATGTAATATGATATGCAAAAATGAGAATATTCAATAGATATCAATGGAACAACAAAATATTGAGAATAAAAATAACTAGAAATAATACCTTTATTCAAAGAAATCAATGTTCACTTTCCTCTTCAAGGGACCAACCTCCAACATAGTAGATCTCTATTACAATAATTCTCAAGACAAATTTTCTCATGCCTCCTACTCTTATTTATATTAATTCTATCTTCTAAAGAACATTCTAGAGGAAGATCTTTCTAGAAGAAAGAGCTTCTATTAGATATTCTTACATTGGCTTGTTCAAATTTATTAAATAGGCCTTATTAACCAATGTCAAACTTTATTACATGGAAAACATATTATTATACCTACATGAGGGGTTAGGGAGGTTAGGTCCTATTCACGAGTCAGAATGGCCCATTCAATCAGGTCAAAGGAAGTGCCCATGGCAGGTCCCAATTAGACCCACTCTCATTTGGGATAGCCCTTCCAATGAGTTTATGGCCTGGTTACAATGTTAACTACAAACTAATTAAATATGAATCTGAGAACCGTAGTTTTTCGAATGAATTAAAGGCTAAGGATTCTAACTATATATTCCTAAAACTAGAAAGGAATACTAAAGGTCTAAGATGCATATTTAATCTATCTGAAGCTAATCTATCCTGATCATGAGCAATCCATGACACAAACACAGTAAGAAATGATATTACTTGCATACAATGAATTCGTGTGACAAGAAATATAGAATTTGACCAAGCAGTCGTTTATAGCCAATATAAATTGATTAAAAAATTAATTCATTGAGTCGTTGTGTTCGTGTAGGAAAACAATCACAATTGTAAGCAACAAAATATTAACCATGAAATAATTCAAAGATTAACATTCATAAATCACAAAAATACATGCATAAACATGAATAGTCACAGTCATACACATATAATCCATTATATTCCAAAATGTCTTCATTCCTTTATTCAAATAATAGTAAAAATACTAGTCTCTTCTCAAAAGTACAAAAATCACTTTTTATCTTACAATAATCCCATTTATAGAACTCCTATGGGACTATGCTACATTCCTCATATTGCTAATGGTTGGGATATTAAAGCAGTGCTCTAGTTTCCCTTTCCTGATTGGGACATGGACATGAGTACAATGATATGATTTACTCTACAAAATTTTAGTTACAAAATACAATTCTTCATAGGAGCCCTGACGGTTTCACGTTCACGTCCATGAATGCCTTCCATCTCTTGACGTATTCAAGTATGGAATATACTCAAAGTAATTTTGTTCTTTCTGTATCTACCTCACTCTTGCACATGTGAATGATTATATTCATCCCGAGGCTCTGCTCAACATGTTGCACAACATCTTATATCAGGGTAATGATTTTGGAGGGTTGGATCAATTTTTTTTCGATAACCTCCACGTCAATTTCGTTGATTGCTTCCATAACTCTTTAAGAGAGGTTCCTCTTGGTGTCCACATCATTGATCATCATATGGGATGATGAATATTTGTTGAAATCCATCAAGGGATCCAGTCCAAATAGTGAGAGAAGGTTGTCCATTGATCTCCATACCTCAGCGTTGGATGCAATGAATTGTTCCTGAGTCTTTAGAACATCAATGATTGTTGTCATACATGTTTCCAGAATTCGACGATCTCAGATTCTCCGCTCATCTGAATACATTGGAAGGTTTTCTAGAGATGGAAATTTTTGTAGTGAATCTTTCCATTCTATGATGTTTCTACAAGCTTCTAGGGCCTTTTGATATTTTTCATGGGTAGCTTTCACCTGCGAATCGAACTTAGTTTGTTCATATCTATTCACCATAATTTTTTCAAGCGCATTGAAGAAACCTTTTCTGCATGCTCCAAAGTTCTTCATTTTTCTCCAATGCTTTTGTTTTCACGATCTCAAGAGTCATTTTTTGATTTTGGCTTTATTCTATAGTCCTCCTCAAGAATTCGTTGTCCATTTGTACCCTTTGGATTTTGGCTTCACCCTTTTCATTGAAAGACCTTAATTCATCGAAATCTTCTTTGAGATTCATCATCTCCATATTTTGTGAGTTTTTAAGATGTTGCATGTTTCTAGCAGAGGTATTTTGGACCAATAACATCGACTCAATGAATTTAACTTGTAGACCTTCCTCCTGCGCTTGTAGTCTCTTTTTTATGTCCTCCTCATAGGCTTGTTTCTCCTTCTGGATTTATTTTGCATGCTCATTGGCCTTAGATTCTTTGATAGTTTCCAGGGTCATTTCCATCTCCGCAATCTTGCATTTTGCGGCGTCTAGAGCTATGGTGACCTCATGGACTGATACAATGTTTACACCTGCAAACGAAATGAGTGTTGCGGATTCTTACAAAGCATTATCCTTTACATCGAGTCCAACTTTCCATTTGATGGTCCTTTTGGGTTCATCCTGGCCTGCTTCTACTTCCCTCCTTTTCCTTTTGGGAATTATCTCTCTATGGATCATGTCTTATGGTTGTATTAATAATCACTGATTGCGACCACTGCTCCTTTGAACCTAATCCCCTATGAAGTGAGTGATAATCTTCTTGGAATTGAAGTCAGGGGGGTGAATTCTTCTATCAGGGTACTATTCAGGTTGTTCTCAGGGTATAGATCGATGATAGCATCAACACTTGCTAAACTAGTGTCCCATAATTTTGTGTCATTGACATTATCCTTTTTACTCTTCTCCTGGGCTCCTCCTGGTGTGGCCAATGGTGGTTTCCCTATGTTCGTTGTTTCTTTTTTCCTTGTGCTAGCTTTCCATGAGGGAGGATATTTTCCTCTTCTTTTCTCCAGCACAGACTGCTTCTCTTTAGCCTCTTTCTTCTTCCGTTGTCGGTATCTCTCCTTGGCCTCTTCTTATTTTCTTGCCAACTTGGCTTCTTTATATTTTTTTTCCTTTGTTCTTCTTCACTTATCCTTTGTTTGTCCTAGTGGAGGAGGGATCAAAATTGTTCTAGTATCAGATTTCTTTCTTTCTCTTCGTCCTTCCTCAATTGTTTTCTTTCTGTGTAAGTGGTAAGTCTTTCCATTGCTTTCTAAAAAATTAGAGTGCCTAGGAAAATCTCTTTTGTAAATTGGGCCTCAATCATGGTTTGTGGTGCCAACCTAACAAATTTCATGTGCTCATATACCACATTTCGGGGGTCATAGGATTTGGATTCCCCTATGCAGAGACACAACTACTTAATAATTTATGCTTCCTTATCGACATGATTCTTATTCAACAAAGAGTATGATCCAATATGAATAGGGAAGATGGGCCATCATATTTTGTTCTTTTCTGAAAGGTAGGTTGTGGCCCTCTTCTCTATAGTTTGGTATGCAACCTCCATGGCCAACAATTTATCGGGCACATACTTGGGTAACAAGTGAGGCCCTCTCGTGGCCTCATAAATCCAGATGTATGTGTAATATTTCTTCATATACCAATATTTGATCTCTTTCAAACCTTTGAGATCCCCTGGAGAGATCCTATGTAGAAAGAGGTCGAAGATGACCTCATGTAAGGGGGCCAGGAAATAATCACATATAACGTAGAAAAACTCCTTGCAATTTACCTCCCACAATTGAGAACAATAGGAGTGAATTCAACCCTTGTCTAGAGTCTAGGCCCAATTAAATGTTGGGAACAAGTTTGTTGCACATAGAACATCTATAATATAGGGAGACATGTAGAAGCCTGGATTTTTCATGTTCTTGGGATATTGGCTACATTGTGTGATGTTGAACGAGAGAATGGTTGCCTAGTTGAATGCTTGGTCATACTGGGCTACCCTGTAAGCCATTAGAAACCATTCCATCCTGAAGTGGGTGTTGGTCTCATTGTCATAGAGCTTCCAGATCAAAGTATTTAGCACCATGTAGGGGATTTTGAGTTATTGTGTTGGGATATATATTTCACTCTTTTTTACCAGCCACTCTTCATCATAGAACCAATTTTCCATGAGGGACTCAAAGTATTCATGTTCGACTCTGAACTATTCAAGAAAAGACTCGTTCAGAGCTACTGTAGGTTCTCTAGTTCGATAAATTGATCCAATATCATATGATTTGAGTGAGGTGATTAGAAGGCCTGAAGCACTTACTATCAACCCCAAATATTTTTGCAGATATGTGAAACACTGTATAGCTTCTTTGTTGTATGGAAACAACTCTGGGCGAGAAGCTACAATATGTATCCCTCTCTTCCGGATATTCTTGTATGTATCGATATCTATGTCATCGGATGTGACTATTTCATTTTCAAACATTTATAGGATCTCAGAGTAGCTCAGGTAGTGCTCCATTCCATCATGGTTGTTTGTGTCATAAATTTTATATGAATATGGAATCGAAGCTGGAACTTGCATTCTAGAAGTCTGGATTTTTCCTTTTCTAGTGATCATCCTAGACATCTTGTCACTTGCACAAACAAACAAAAATACAGTTAATAGAGTTGTTTTAGGATTGAAATATTAACCCTAGAAAACATTAGTATCATACTTTCTTAGAGGTCGGGAGCGATAGTCAATCAATTAGAGGTAGTAGAAAATTGTAGATGTGGATTTCATTTTTTCTTTACAAGCAAGTGAGAAAGAACATAAGTCTTGGTGCTTTTAAAATATTATGTCAATTACCTCCAAACCAAAACATAATCAATGAAAGGTGTGATACATATTGGATTCGGTCAGGAGAGTATGCAGAGAGTAAATGCATTTGTGGGAAATTGGCGGTTATAACTGCTAGGGTGGGGGAGAATTCAAAAAATTGGGAGAAGTCATGATTTTTTTGTCGTTAGTAGTTGATGGGAATGACATCTATGGATATACGTGAGAAACACCCTCTGACGATGATAATTACTTGATTAACTAATTAAGCATGATTATAGGGTCTAATTTTGACCAAAACCTCCTTTTAACGTTCAATTAGATGATTGTTGGGTGTTAATCCTTTATTAATGTTAACAAGATGTTGAGGTAGCCATGGGGGAACCATTACTTAGAAAAGTGTGAGATTTACAGTGGAGGAGGTATCGATGATGACTTGGTTCATATTATCCATAGGGTGAGAAACGTGATAGTTGGATAGCGTCGAGCAATGTCGTCGACGGTAGGGAGCGTAGGTATAGGAAAGTGTCTAAAGGAAAATTTGACAACGAAAATCATTCACCAAAGAATGTTAGCCACTGTTACCTTTCCACGTGTAAGAAAAAATAACTTATGAATTAGTTGATATGAAGGTTCCACAAGGAAGATAAATTCCACTCCAGAGAAACGGCCACACAATCAGTTGGGTTGTGACTAGGAGAGAGAGGGGATTGTCATCATCGACAAAAGGATGGGATAATAAGGATGATAGCATGATGCTAACTTCTGATGATGACGTTATGAGGCGTCGTTATCGAATAAATATGAAGGTTTGCATGTGTGCACATTTGATAAGGACCTGACGATGAAAAGACAAGAAGGGAGTAATGTGAGAAGTAGGTGTGGGGGACTTAACTTTATTGTTTTACATTATGAGAATGCAAATGAAGGTTAAGAGAAATAAATCTAATGAAATAAAATAAAAGTGTGCATCCCCACACTAAGACTGAAAAAATTTAAGTGGGGAATGGGTTGTTGTTCCATCACAACATGTCGCTAACATAATTCCTAGCATATCATCTCCCCTTTTTCACCAACACTTCATTTTCATGCAAGAAGTATTCCTTGATGTTGGGAAGTGATGTCTTCCATGAGAACCATTATTCTCCAGTATGTGGTAGTCTGGTAACTATATCCAATACTTTCTCATCCACTATAATCCCAAGCCCCTTCATCATTGTTCCAATGCCCTGCAGATTTTGTGTGAATTCCAATGTGACTTCCTCATCAAATCCATGCAACTTATTAAAGTATGATAGTCATCCTATAGCCTGAAAACCATGCCACACCACCATATGTTTCCAATAGTGCTATATCAAGTTTGTGGCAGATCAATGAACCTCCCATGGTCGTGTCTAGTTGCAATAAGGAGCATACAACGCTTCAAATTGTAGGGGAGTAACGGCAACTTGACTTTCCAAATTTAAACTAAACAGGACAGTTGGTTGGAAGTGGTAGTTAAATATAGAAACACAATTATTTTGTGTAGAGTATTGTGAGTCATGGCAAGGGTACAATAAGAATTACGATGATGATGTGGTGAAAAGACTCAAGGGCCTTTCCCCCAAACTAGAATGATTACCACTCGTGGAAAATGAATGCAAGTCGGCATGTTGAGTGAAATGAAATGAATGTGAGTGGACATGTCAAGTGAAAAGGAATGAATGTGAGTGGACATGTCATCTAGTGAAATGAATGATTCATGTGAGAGAAATGTACCTCAGTTACCTACCCATGCGTTGATGTGACAATTCATAGTGGTACATGATGGAAGGAAGAGATACACATTGTTGTAGTGTTTCGGTGTTGTAGCCAAGTCAAGGTGTTCTGGTGTTGTAGCCAAGACACAATGTTTTGGTGTTGTAGCAGAGTGAAGTGCTGCATCTAAGGAATGTGGGATAGCAAGGAACGGTGTTGTAGAAACAGATGGTGTTGTAGCAATAGAGAACCTGTCGAGAATTGGAGCATAAGAATGAGGTCCTTGCAGTCTCATGAACAACAGGGACCTAACATAACAATCGCATAAATCCAAGAATTGCCTCATTGCTCATGAAATGATTGTTATTATTATTATTATTTCAAGTACCATATTCCAGCAAGCTATTTTTCAAATGATACACGTCCAACTGCACCCTGGAGTTTTCACATGAATATTTATTTACTATTTTTTTATTATTTTTATTATTATTATTGATTTAAATACAATCAGTTTGTTGAATTAGTAGGTTGGAGAGCCGCCTGCATGAACAATATGAAAATCATTGTTGCACCAAATAGTATCAATATTCATTATAAAGGCCTCCTTAGATAATGGATTTTTATATAATTAGAGTCAGTTCCCATTATCCATTAACGAGGTTCTCGCATAATCAATAGTATGGAGCTTGACAGACCCATTATTCTATACAATGTCAATCTCGTAGGGTCATAGCCACCTAGTATAGAACTTTCCCTTGAAATATTTAAATTTGGAGTCAAACAATGGAGCCCATCCCCCAATTTTAAATTGATTATTTTTATTGAATTAGTCATGCCAATTGACCCTTTGTTGATGGATGAAACAAATGTGGTGCAAGGCAGCCTAACAATTTTTTTCTAACTCATTGATTTGTTGGAGACGATTTTTTTGTGTTGTTGATAAGTCCATGCCTAATTGGAGTGCAGTTCGTAAGTTTTTTATCACCAACTTGATACATATGATAACTTATTTTCAATATAAAATATCATAAGGGGAAAAACCTGTGGTGTTCCCCCACATTGTTTGATAGTCCCATAAGGATTCTAGAAGCTCATCTACCCAGTCTCTGAGGTGGAGTTGGATAGGCTTGGTCAGAATGGATTCAAGGATCTTATTTGTCCCCTCCACCTATTTGTTTTCTTGCATATGATAAGGCATCGTCACCCTGTGCTTGATTCGATATTTCTTTGTGATGGTTTTTATATGATGAGAAGTGAATTGAGCTCCTCCTTTTGTAACAATCTCCCCTGGTACTCCACATCAGAAAAAATATTCCTTATAGAGAAAATATGAAATTTCCATTTTTGTGGCTACTGGATGTGCCTTTACTTCGATCCATTTAGTGACATAATATTTATAGACAAGGATGTAATAATTTTTCTGAGATGGGAGGTTGATGGGTCCCACCAAAGCGACCCACTTCTCAAATGGTTCTACCATGAATTGTGTTTGCAACAACATTTCATTGGACTATATTGGGTGTCCCATTATTTGACAATTGTCACATATTCTCGGGTGTCACGGAAGATAGTCGAACATTAGTAATTGATGTGGAGTATTTTATAGTTGGTCCTCTTGTTAGAAAAATTCCCACCGCATGGTCCATCATGATAATCTTTTAGGATGTCATACACTTCATCTTCTGAGACACAACATTGAATGATGAGGTCTGGCCCTGTGTAGAAGAGATACCCCTCAATCCAATAATATATGTCACTTTGTCTGATGATCCTTTGTCGTTATTTGGGTGAAAAATGCATTGGGGGAAGCTTCCCTGCAACCAAATAATTAGCAATATATGCAAACCATGGTGCGTTAGTAGATACTACAAAACAATGTTTATTAAGGAAGGCATCCTCAAGTGGAGGTGCATTTCCATTTGCGGTAATTTGGGAAAGGAAGTTGACAACAAAATTATATTTCCTAGGTTTATCCATGATGGTAATGTCAAACTCTTATAACAACAACAATATTCTGGTGACCCTATCGTTAGTGACAGGTTTTTTCATCAAATATTGTATAACAGAGTGATCAATGTGTATAATTACATAATACATAGTTATATAAGTTTAAAGCATAGACAATGACAAGAAATTGTTTTTTGAAAATGTATAATTTAACTAGGCAGGGGAGAGGTTCTTGTTGATAAAGTATATTTCATACAACTTAAGTTTCTCTTGTTTTCCAAGTACTTCTTTGATGGCAGTGTGTGATGCATTCATAGATATGTGGAATGGAAAGGACCAATCCATCCCCATTAATATAGGTGTTGTTGTTAATTTATTCTTTAATTCTTCAAAAGTGTTTTTATACATGTTAGTCCAAATGAATTCAACATTCTTTGTGAGTAACAAAAATAGAGGGCATGCATTTTTTGTAAATTTTTCAATAAAATAAATATAATACCCAACTTTTCCCAGAAAAATTCTTACCTCTTTTTCATTTCAGGGGGAGGGAGTTTGAGTATTACCTCTATTTTTTTTGGATCAACCTATATACCTATAGGGGAAATATGGTTCTCCAAGATGATACCTTCCATCATCATCATAATACATTTTCATTGCTAAGAGCCACATCAGATTCCACACATATTTTGAGCATTTTTTCTAAATGAGACAAAGCCAATGTGAAGGTATTGTTGTATGTCATAAAGTCGTCTATATATACTTCTATGTAGTCATGAATTAAATCAAAGAATATACCAAGTACTGATCTTTGAAAAGTATCCAGAGCATTGTAAAGTCTGAATGGAAACACCCTATATGCAAAATGGCCCCCATGGAAAGGTGAAAGTGGTATTTTCTTGGTCTTTGGGGGAAATATGGACTTGGTTTTAGCCACTAAACCCATCAAGGAATGAGAAGTATTTATTTTTCACTAATCTGTCCAATATTTGGTAAATAAAGTGTAAAGGAAGTGGTATTTATGAGTGGCTTTTTTTATCTCTCTATAATCTAAGTAGATTCTCCATTTTCCATTTTTCTTGGGGAAAAAAACAAAAGGATAGACGCATTGGCTATCAGAGATAGGGTAGATAAAATTTACAGAGAGAAATTTCTATAGTTCTTATTTAACTATCTCCTTTAATGTCGGGTTCATTATTTCTTGAGGTTGGCAAATGGGTCTTGATTCATCTGTGATGTATATGTGGTGTGTACACAAATCCATGTGAATCCCCTTCATATCCGTGTAATCCCAGGTGAAATAATTATTATATTTTATTAGAACCTCAATTAATTGTTTCTTTTGTTGTTCATAAATTCCACGATGAATGTTCATAAACTTTCCTGGGCTAGTTTCCATGGGTTCAGTGAGGAAACTAAGTCTTTTAGTTGTGGGTGTTGCATTTAGTGTTGGTGATGCATTAGCTATAGAGACTACAATTAATGTATTGGTAATAACAATCCTATTAATTTGGAAATTGACTATGGGACTATTGAGTTCTAAATATTTGGCTATGGAAACTCCTCTAAGCATTAAGTCTACTTGTTTCCCTATTACATGCATAGTCTGGGGGTATTTTCTCTTTCCACTTGGTTTTCGTAGGCATAATTCCCTAACAACTTTTGAGTAGATTGGAATTTCTTTGATGGCTTGAAAAAGAGGTATTTAGACACATTCATTTTTGAGTTCCCCCAAAAAATTGAATTTTGGGTGAGTGGCAAGGATGCTTATGTTTAGTCTCTCTAGAAAAGGCAGATTCTAAAGCTCATTCATGTTTTGGTTTGGATTTAAAAGAGAAACATGGGATTATTCATCCAATGTGTTTTCATTTGGAGCCTCTCCTCACAATATTATATAGTTACTAGCAAGGCTCACTTATTCAAGATCTTCTCGGATCTTGAATGTATGTATTGACATTCCAGAGAATAATTATAGTAAGTGGGGTAATTTGGAAACCAGGCGATGTATGATGGTTGTGTTGCTCTATTATTGGGGTTAGGAATAGGTTGTGGAGGGATTTTAGGTCGAGGAGGGGACATATTAGGTTGTTGGAGCTATGGTGGAGGTAGGGGATACATAGTTTGTTGCGGTAATGACTATTGAGGCCCCCAAAAGGGTGGGTTCCTCCACCCTTGTTACCAAGAATGGTTTTGGGATGATGAAGGAATCCATTGTGGATTACGTGGATACCATTGTTGAGGAGGATATTACATTGAAGAGTTATTCCAATAATAATTATAATATTGACATTGTTCAAGAGTCATACCTTGAGGTCGAGGCTACCACAACCATTTTTGTGTGATGAGGAATAATTGGTGAGCCTCTCCACTTGCCTCTTGATAAACTACTTTTAAAATGGGTAAGGAGGGGCACTTGTTGGTGGAGTTTTCTTATTCACAAATCCCACATATTTCAGTTTGGTCCAGTGGACACTCCTTTAGTGGATGCCTTCTTCTGCACTTCGGGAAAAAGATAGCTAGGACCATTGTTTCCTCCTCTTTATTATTTGTCAGTTGCAATGTATCTAACTTGGATCTTAATTAACTGAGTACATCTATTTTGAAATCCTCCATTAGATTTTAAATATCTACTCGGGTGATTGCTCTACTAGAGATCTTGTTTATTCATGCCAGCACATCCCTTGGCCCTTTCCATGGCCATGATGTCCCTCTAGAATATCTTTGACATAATTCACAAATGACCTCATAATATTCTTGGTATACATCACCTTCGATTATTAAGTTAAGTATGTCAATACAATCATTCATGACTCCTCGTAACAGTAATATCTGTAAGGTGTCTATGTCAAGCTAGCTTTGTATGGATATCTGTAGGTTATATATGAAGCATTATATATAATCTTCTAGTTTCTCATCCTCTTTATGCGTCATCCTGAAGATTTCATCTTTTTTCTCTTTCTCCTTACAGTAGTCCTAGTACTTTTTGAGGAAGGTTTTCTTCATTTCTACACATGTACTAATGTTGTCCCCATCGAGCCCCATAAACTATCAAAGTGTAACATTTTTCAAGGTAGTGGGAAATATCTTCAACTTATGATCATCATAAACGTAGTCATAGCTCCTATAGAGGATATCAAATTCGAAAAGGAATGTATATGGGTCCTTTGTAGCCAAGCCATTGAAATTTGGTAAGGCAAAGTGCAAAATATTCTTCATCTGAGTTACTCCTTGCATATTTCTGATTGGGAAATAAAAGGTAACAATATCCTCTTTCACCTCATGGTTGAATTTATCTACCATCCTTAAAAATATAGGAAATTATCTTCTTAATGTTCTGGAAGTTTAGTGGAAAAGGTGGGACTGATTGGTTCTTGAATGCTTGATGCTTTGAAGTTGTGTCCTAGCTGTTTATATTCTGTAGGTTTTATGCTTCCTTCATGGAACAATATTTTTGCTTGGACTGAGGATGTGGCTTCCATAGGATGGACTGGATTCATTTATTCTGTAGTGGAAGCTTAAATTTTTCTCTTGGCTAGAGAGTTGGTGTTTTGCATCTAGTAACTAGGCTAGTTGGATCCCCCTCCTTGGATTGGTCTCCTTGCAATGTTAGTTCCTTGGGGGGTTTTGACAGAACTACTAAATCATCCTTTCAGATCCCTATCTTTTTTCATGAGATAAAACATCTTATCTTACACACACTTTTAAAATAGAAAAAATGTAAGACATGCTTTTAAAGCAACAAAAATCTAAAACACACTTTCAAAAATCAAATCAACACTGATAACAATATTGCACCTTTGAGAGTTCCCTGAAAATGATGCCAAATGATGGGATTTTTAATTACCTTCCTAATTTCTCAGCAAGATAGTGAGAAAGAATTTACATTAATTTTCAACTGGGGTCCATGGTTCGTATGATACTTGCGAACTTTGGTGTGTTGTATGTACTAGAGAAAATTGTTCCAATGATGGTTTGAATTTGTGTTGTAGTTATAGGAACGAGAATGATAATTACAAATAAGGAGTCTTAAAATGCTTGTTAACAAGGTCACCAAAACTAAATGTTGAATTGATAAACATACATGAAATCAACTTAGCTTCAATAAGGAAATAACTCAATTCAATTGAAAAGGAAACAATATCACTTGCATACTAACTAATTGGAAAGAAATGGAAACTCTATGAAATGAAGTTGCTTGAAAAAGGAAATAATTATTCTATTGCCGAAATGAAACGAACTGAATTATGACTACAGGAAATGAAGTAAAATTTTCTAGGTTTTGTTCCAAAGGAAATGAATGTGAAAAGAAATCACTCTATAGAAAAGTAAAAAGAACTATAAGGTGACCTCACCAATCTATATTTATTAAACTCTCAAATTGTAATTAGAAGAGCATAGGACTCGAGAAAAAACAAGGTAGAATAAATTGGCTCACAGTCCTGTCCTAAACTCTGGAAATCTTTAATGCAATCAACTCCAATTATAACTGAGCATTCACTTACACTAAATTTTATCAACAATTACTTAAATGAATCGGACATAATAGTAATATGTTATCTATGAAAGTGAAGGAATGAAATGGTGGAACATAACTCTAAACTCTATGAAGCTGCAATAGTAAAATAGTAATTGTAATTGTACACAACTAAAATATAGAAATGAATCGTAAAATAACTAAACCATTCGAAAATACAAGAGTACATGACTAAGGATGGGGCCCTATGTCCTTAGATGAGGTACTGGGGAAAAAAATACTGACTACTCTGATTAGATCTTCATTCACCAAGAAACAAAGGTGCATAACTCAACAACCTTCTCTATTAAACATGAATTGATTTATAGTGTAGCAACATTAGTACATATCATATTCTAAATTTCTTGTTATGCTTCCTAAATGGGGTAGGATACTTATATATTTTACAAATATCTATCCTTAGAAAAAGGATTAATGGAAAACCATGAGAATATAAGATTCTTAGGTTGTTCCAACTTATTGACTCAAACATGTGTTCGGCCCCAATAGTTGGATAAAAATGGGATGTGGTTACAATCCATTACAAGGAATCCCCATTAGTTGATGATGACATTCAAAATGACCCTCAACCACTACATATAGGAAACCTAGATTATTGCAGTCATCATAACCTCATGTGGAAGATACAATTGTGCCCATTGAATGCTCTAGAAGGCAATTTTCGCTTACCAAAATACCGATATCATGATAACAAAGCAACAACATCAATGTATGATATCATAAATGTAATCAATAACTTGTGTAGAAACAATTATGTGGCAATGTTGGTGTAATGAAAATGGTGTAGCAACAACGGTGTAGCGTAAATAGTGTAGCAACAATAGTGTAGCAACAACGGTGTAGTGGCAACAACGTAGTAGCAAAAATGTAGCAACAACGGTGTAGCAACAGCATGTACACACCAACCTGGAATAGTAGTTGTGCACCTTTCTCATGAGTAAGCATAAAATAGGTTAATTTCCCTCAATCACACTAGCATAATTCACTAAAATGACATGAGTTATGAGAGAACATACGTTGGAAAAAATATATCATTATAATCAAGAATAGACTCAAATAATGGTTGGAATGATAGATAAAAGTGACCAAAAAGAAAAAAATATGGGTATGAAAAATATGGCGTTTTATGCGCCCGTCACCTTTGTCTAACTTGTCCTCGGGATGCTTTCTGAAAGCACAATCAAACAAACTCCATCTGAGAAACTGATTTGAGGAAGGCATGTGACCATATACTACATAGTGAGTTGTTGAAGATAACAAAAGTTGATATGGCCAAATCACTCATGCCATAGCTTGCTCACATAATCAACTATAAGAAATGCATTGTCTTCAAAATCCTTGATGGTGATGAAATCTGGAGTGAAATCAATTTTTCTTCCATTCTAGGAAATTTGATAGATGGAGAGAAGGTTGGATGATAGATTAGACACATAGAGGACATCCTCAAAAGTAAAATTTCCAGCATCAACAAAACCTTTCCTGGGGACATCTATACGAGAGTAATCCCCAATGAGAATGTGGGGCGCCAAACAAGGCTCTTATAAAGAAAATTGTTCTTTGACAAAACCCATGTGATGTGACGCACTTGAGTTAATAATCCACCGTTGAGAACAATATATAGTAGCAACAAGTGTAGTTTCTTTCTATTTTCCTAATTTGGAAAAAGGAGTAGAGGAATATTTTGAAGAAGGAATATTAATGTTGTTATTTTTTAGAATATGCTTCAACTCATCGATCTGCTTCTTATGACAACAATGTTCCTCATAACCAACCTTCTTGCAGTAACTACAAGTTGGCCTATCCTTTTTCTGATAATTCCCCTTTGAAGAAGAGGAGTTGGAGTCTTCTTTTTGGGATGACAACGACCATGCTTGATCTTTCTATGACTTCTTCTTTGACTTATTTTGTTTCTTACCATGTTTGAATGATTCTTTTTTTGCCTTCAGTTGACCAACCAACAAAGATTGAGACTGATATGGATTAATGAGACCCATGGAAAGAAGCTTCTCCTTCTCATGCATTGACACTTCTGAAAAGGAAGCAAAAGAAGGAATTGTATATGCAGATCCCATAGTCAACCTATGAGTGTGAAATCTAGAAACAAATGAAACATATCTAGGTCCAAGTTTAGAGAGAGTAGTTAATACAAGTTGTATTTCCTTTTTCTCTATGCCACATGATTTACATTGGGATCTTAGTTGATTAACCTTTGTTACATAATATTGGATGTTGTAAAAATACTTAGGATAGAGACTCATTAGTTCATTTTCAAGTTTATATCCCTTAACTTCATCATTTGTCCCATAGAGAGTTTGTGATTTTTCCCATGCATTAGTGAATTTGTACATCCATCAAGTTGAAACATTATACCAAGGAAACTAGACTCCTAAGACAACCAAGAGATTTGGTTTGTTATGTCATATAAAGTACCTTTTCCTTATCATATGTGTGTTTAGTTACCTTTTGTTCAACATAAGGTGTATAAAATTGTTGCATTAAGTAATTCCATGCATTTTGATGCCATGTGTTGTAGTTGTATGGTGTTAGCAATGGAAATTTAAAGTTACCCATTTGTGAAGGAAAATAGAGCACAAGTAGAAAGAGATGCAAAATAAAAATCACACCAAGACACCCCCCTGAATCACTCTATCAAAGAGACCCCCTCCAAGTAAATTTATTTGGCACTTTATATTTAGTGCAGTTACAATTTCCACTAGCAAGAGAACACTGAGTGGAATTGACTTCAATACCTTTACAAATCCTAAAAAATGAGTATGTGTTGAAAGTACAATTTTGGCACAATACCAAGTGAAATAAACAACACCACTTCCAAGTACACAAAAAATCATGCTCTTTCAAAAAAAGAATCACCTCAATTCGAGGTTGTATGCAAAAGATGTGATCCTTTGAAGTTCTCAAAACAAGAATTGTGTAAAGCCACCTGTGAGAATATGAAGTCTATGGAAAATACATACACCAAAATAAAAATAAAACTATTTGCACTAGTGCCAAGAGCACAAACAATTGTCCCAAATAAAAAAATTTGCTCAAGAAAAGGAGGTCTGAAGCTCAAGATATCAACTTTCAAATTTTGTCTTCAAAACCCAACTTGCCAATGGAGAGGGGGTAGGAAATTCAAAATTCACCTTCCACCAAATTTAGCAAAACTGTCGCCAAAATTAGAGAAACCACCAACTATAGAAACCTCCAAATAAATTAGTGGAACTTCCACCAAATTTAGAAAAATTGTTTCCAAACTTAGTGAACCCACCAATTGTAGAAACCTCTAGATAAATTAGTGAAACTATCGCCAACTATAGCGGAACTGACACCAAAATCAAAGAAACCGCCAACTATAGAAACCACTAAATAAATTAAAAAATTATGAGTTTGGGGGGGTACAACTCTCTCGAAAATTCATTTTTT
This sequence comes from Picea sitchensis, assembly GCA_010110895.2. Lineage (NCBI taxonomy): Eukaryota > Viridiplantae > Streptophyta > Pinopsida > Pinales > Pinaceae > Picea > Picea sitchensis. Next base: position 18,038 of record SNQJ01S0077389.1, on the reverse strand, counting down.
CCTCTATGTAAAACTTTCCCAAAATCAATGAATGGATAGTCAATCTTACAATTTCCAGGCCTTTTCAGCACCATGGAAAGGTCATATTTAACCCAAAATGCTCCAAAATGGTGGCTCCCTACTAGATCTCGCAACGAACCTTTGGTTTTAAACCTTTGGTTTTAAACCTTTGGTTTTAAACCTTTGGTTTTAAACCTTTGTAGATATGGCCTTTGATGTCCAGCTAGGACGAAATTAAAGGAAAATATCGTTATCTTAGCTTCTCTAGACTCAATGTCACTAGTACATATTGGAAAAATTGTGACGTTCTATTTGCGACGTTATGGACAAAATTGGCCATACTGTCGAAAAATAGAGGAAATTTTAATTTTTTTCTCCGTATTGCTCGATAACGTCGCTCTTACGATGTACTGCTAAAAAATGTCTCTCTTGTGATGAAGTTCAGAGGACGTCGCTCTTGCAACGATGTAAAACTTTTGTCTCACTTGCGACGTTGGTGAAATATTCTTTGCACTTGCGATGTTGTGGACACAAGGTTTTCCCCACCCTAACGGTCACCTAGTATTTGACCAAGTCAACTTTGACTTTGTCAACTATTGTCGGAATTGCGACATTATAAAATCTATAAATATGTTTCATTTTACGGATGTTGCGACAAGTTTTATATAATAACGACAGTTCAAAAAAGGTATAAGTCGGTATTCTTGGTGAACAAAAAACATGTATTTTTTCAGTATATGTTTGTGGGGAAGAATGTCAAAAAACAGTAGAGGTGGGAAAAAAATTAAAGAGGATGAAAAGGGTGATGGTAAATGTTATTTCGCTTGCAAAAATTGTTGGACTAGACGTCCTGAAAGAGTTTTCATAGTAACAACTAAAAAAATTGTAGAAAATATGGGCACATGGACGGGGGATCATATGAATATCGTCCCATGGTAATTAGCTATATATATATTCATTATTTGTTTTAATATTTATTGTATTCTCAAACTTTTATATTGTTTTATACATGCACTATTTTTTCATGATTGTTTGTAATTATAAAGTTATATTTGCCCCCTAACTTTATGCACAAAGCACCAAGTAGTAGCAGAAATGATGTTGTACAAGATGAAGAACTTGAAGTAGATAATGAAGATAAAGTTAATGATCCCATGTAAGTAGATGACAATAATAACATAGTTCAAGATGATGGGACAAATCAAATGATCCAAGACTTATTCGGTTATCTAGATGAGGATCATGGGGACAATAGTGATGGTATTTATGATGAAAATCTGATTGAAAAGGAAAATAAACGACTTTATAAAGGGCCAAGAAAAAATATTCTCTCCACTACATTGTTGTTGGTGAACTTAAAGGTTACAAATCATTTGTCGAACACTTGTATGACACATATCCTAGGGTATGTACTATGTTTCATCACATCTACATAAAGGTTGACCTTTCCCCATTTTTTTTAGTGTTANAAAATGCAATATTTACGATTCCTATTCTTTAGATTAACTATTTATTTTTTATGTTTTAGATTGTTAGGTGAATTTATGTTACCCTCGTCAAATACTTTACCTCACACGTATCAATATTTACATGTCATTATGAAAGACATTAGAATGGAGTATCAAAGTATAGATGCATGCCCTGATGATCATATTATATATTATGGACAACATGCGTCGAAAACAAAATGCCCGGTATGTGGTATCAATAGATATTGAACCGATCAAGTAACAAAAATGGTCCCTCGAAAGGTTCTATAGAATATTCCCACAATTCCATGTTTGCAGCGACTTTTTAGGTGCCAAAGCATAGCATAGTTTATGGATTACCATGCACGAAAGAGAATTGAAGATGGCGTTCTTCGAATTCCTGCAAATGATTATGCATTTAAGGAAATTGTTGCAAAATGCACTGAATTTACTGATGAACCTCGTAATGTTATGCTTTCATTGGCAACTGACGATGTTAATCCATTTGGAGATCTTCGGTACGTTTACTCAGTGTGGACTATTTTTGTTATCAACAATAACATTCCTCCTTGGAAGTCAATAAAGAGGGAGCACATAATGTTGACAATGATTATTCCAGGTATTTGTTTACATTAATTTTTTGAATGTGTATTTTTCATTTTTCTCTTTTTTTTCATAACATCTTTTATTTATTTATTTGCGTATATATAAATACCATGGTAGTAATTTCATCTAATTTTAAACAATTAGGTAAGTACCAAGTTAAATATATGAATGTGTATATCAAGCCTCTTATCGACGAGATACTAAGTTTATGGGAGGGCATCACTATGTATGACATCTGTAAATCAATTGAGCAAAAGAGATTTCAATGACGTGGAATACTTTTATGGACAATTCATGATGCACTAGGACTAACACATTTTTGTGGTATGTAACATTCCATATTGCATGCTTGAATAGTATATAATTAATTGAATATATCATGCATGTTGTTTAAATAATCATTTTGTATATTAATAACTCACATTAATCCATGCCCAAAGGGGTTGGATCCAATGGTGGAGAGCGAGGAGTTTTTCACCGTTGGGAAAGGTTCAATTCTCGTGAGGGCCTAACCTGAAGCCATGGGGGCACCTTGAGGTAGTGGTCAAATGTGTGGTTGCACCCATAGATATTATATTAATGATATTGTGACTCGTGCACACATAAGTGGATCAAATCCCACCCCCATGTCCTTCAATTTATAAGTCCCTGAGGTGTAGGACAGTCGGTGACGAAATGTGCTATTAAGGCACTTCGTGATGTTAAGTCATTGGTTCGAAACCTGCGGAGAAAAAAAATCCAACCATGTTAAGGGTTGGTGTGGCTGAGTTCGAGTGCGATCCCCGGGTGATTTTTGACGACTTAGATGCCCTTGAGTCGTGGTTTCTCAGCCATCGACTAGTCCCGCAACTCACAGAAAAACTAGAAAACAAAAATCACATTGATCCATCTATTGCAGGTCTTCAAACAAAGGGTAAATTTGCATGTCCATTTTGTGGTCCTAAGATGAAATCTCGTTGGTCAAAAAGTTTAGGAAATGAGGTGTTTGATGAGTATAGACACTTCCTCTCTAAGAACCATAAGTATCGTACTACTGAAA
>SNQJ01S0077389.1:430-10529 GCA_010110895.2 Picea sitchensis | reverse complement strand
AAAAAAAAAAAAAAAAATGTTATTGCATGCCCTTGCAGTACTAGTAGACAAGGGGACATGTATCTCGGTCATATTTTAAATGAAACAACTAAAAGACATTATACTAGGGCTAGATCAATACATGATGGGAAACAATAACCTGTGAATGGGGCCAACGTTGAAATTCTTTCAAAATGTTTCTATATGCACTGAAATTTGACATGGATAGACTATTCGCATTGCCTTGACGATATGGAAGGGTTTCTAGAATCAAATATCACTCACACACCCACTCTATATATCGACGCATCTCGTCCTCGTTTCGTTTTAATTTTCTCGATCAAATTTTAAAGGAAACAACTATTAAAATACATTGTACTAGGGCTAGAGTACATGATGGGAAACAATGACCTATGAATGGGGCCAACATTGAAATTCACCCACCACAAATGTGACATTTGTGATGGGTGCATTGGAAGTGTCATGACATTTCAAGAGAGTTATGACAAATATTCTATAGATGGAAATGACGAATGATGACAATGAAACATCCATTATATTGAACGTTGATGCAAGCATGGACGATCTCAAATATTATGTAGGGACATCAAACATCCTTAAGTCTTGAAACCCTCCCATACTTTCAAGGAATGTGTCTAATCTAACCATGTTGAATTTTGACGCATACAGGCACATATTGAGAAAAGTTCAACGTTGGCCCCACTCACTGCTAACTGTGCGGGTTCGTTGGAAGAAATTTGTGATGGGTGTATTGAAAATTCCATGTCAAATTTCAAGAAAGTTTCAACAACGATTATATAGAAGGGAATGACGAATGATGACAATGAGACATGCATTATGAACATTGACGCAAATGTGGATGATCACAAAGATTAGCTGGGGACATCAATATACATCCTTGAGTCTTGAAACCCTCCCATACTGTTAAGGCATGTGTCTAGTCTAACCATGTCAAATTTCGATGCATACAGACACATATTGAAGAAATTTCAACCTTGTCCCCATTCACTGCTCACTATGCGGGGTCAGCGCATGACATTTGTGGTGGGTGAATTGGAATTTCTATGACATTTCAAGAGAGTTCCAACAAATATTCTATAGATGGAAACAACGAATGATGACAATGTGACGCCCATTATGAACGTTGTTGCAAACATGGACGATCTCAAAAATTATGTGGGGACATTAGAAATCCTTGATTCTTAAAACTCTCCCATACTGTCAAGGCATGTGTCTAGTCTAACCATGTCGAATTTTGATGCATACATCCACAGTTTGAATAAATTTCAATGTTGGCCCCATTCACTACTCACTATGTGAGGTCGATGCAAGATGACATTTGTGATGGGTGTATTGGAAGTTCCATGTCATTTCAAGAAAGTTCCAAAAACGATTCTATAGATGGAAATGATGAATGATGACAATGAGACATCCATTATATTGAACGTTGATGAAAACATGGATGATCATTGGCCCTCAACCAAGTTTTGGGGAAACTTCAGTTGGTTTTGGCCCACTTTTGGACTTTGACACGTTGCTCGAAGCATTAGCACCCAGGCGGAGCTGAGATCGCAGATCTCACCTATTTTTGAGGGTTATGTGGACCTAGTAAGGGGTCCTCTAGGGTTTTTTAATGGGTTTATGGGATGTCAGCCCATGGGTTTTCCCCATGTTTAGGCCTTATTGTAAGGGGTTGTAAAGTATAAATAAAGAGGAATGCATTGTTAAAGTAGTTCAGGCGGTTCATGTAGTTCTTTGTGAAACATAAGTGCTTTGTGTAAGGGAATGTATGTGGTCTAGGCTTTGTGCTAGATTGTGATTTTGTAGAAGGTGTTGAATGTTATGATAGAGATTGTGTCTTTGTGCATTTGACCTATTTTTGGAAGGCAAAGAAGGAGGATCTAGGGCTTAGTGCACATATCTCATGTCTTGTGCAAAGTTCGACTATGTGGCTTAGTGCACATGAGTGACTGAATGTAAGATCTTGGAGAATAATAGAGAGGCGAAGCAGTTTGTGTATGGATGTAGCCCCACCCTGGGGTGAACCACATATATCTGGCGTCTCATGGTTTTCTTTGTGCAGTGTTATCTCTGTTATGTTTTTCTTAGTGCTTATGATGTGTAATGAATATGTATGTTGTTGCTTAAGATGCTTTGCTTATGTTAAGGGTAAATGAATGTTAGATCTAACTCGTAGTGATAAAGGCTAAATGCTCAAGATATATAATAATTTGTTGTTATTGCACTGATTTATATTTGATTATGCTCTGCGATGTTAATAGGGTTAATAAAATAATACATGTTCACTTCCTAAGCGTTAACAAAATATTCTACGAAGTGCTATTATCGCAGATCTGTGTCCCAGCCTGGTTATAGACACCTACGTCCTGTAACCCCCCCTGATTCTACCTCGGGTGAGACTTCGCCTGCTTCGCAGGTGTTTCCAAAATGGATAGTAGTCGAGGTTTTGTTGGTGCATTGTTAAGTGTTGAACCCTGGGTCTGCCCCTGTGCCAACAAATGGTTCTGTTGTCGGGACTTGAAACTGTGATTGTTGGGAACTAAAGTAAAGAAAAAGAGAATATATGTGTGTAGATCTTCTGTTGAAGTGCACAATACTCTATTTGACTTACAAATATTTGTGCCAAGAAAAGTAAGTTGTTCTAAAGAAAAGAGGTAAGCTCTCTGCTTTGGTAAGAGAAAGATAAGTGAATTTTTTTTTTTGAAAGCATGGATTTAAGTATGTTTAATAGATTTTGTCCTAATCTAAAGGCTAGGGCGCAGTTGAAAGAAAGAGTTGATTTGAGTAAATTTAATGAAAATAAAGAAAGATATGGTATTCCTATGCATATAAATCATTTTTGGACTAATAAGTGGATGCATGAACCTAGAAAGAATTTTTGCAGATTGCAGGTCCAACACTATGATCCTGGGGGAAGTGTGTAGTACATAAAAGATTGGGGAACATTTAAGAGAAAAAGTGGATTGAATTTGTGTTATAATTGTAGAAGGCTGGGACATATTGCTAAGGAATGCCATGAGGTAGGCCCTATTTGTATTTGTTGTAATATTGTTGGTCATTAGGTTGAGGATTGTCCAAGGATTATTGCTAAAGTTGAAGGGAAGGACATAAGACAAGAAAATTATGAAAAGATTCAAGAGACTAAGGGTGTGTTGGAAATTCATAAAGATAAAAGGTCAAAGGAAGTTCAAACTATGTTATTACAGTTAGAAGAAATGATGGATGTTTATAAAGATGTCAATTTACCAGAAATCCTGAAGGCAAAACAATGCATAAGTGAAAGAATAGAAGACTTCGACATAGAATGTGTCTTGGATGAAGAAACGCAAGTGAATATTATGACAAAGGAAACTTGGAAAGTTTTGGGAAAGCCTATTGTGGTTCCTTCTTTAGGAAGGATAGGCTTGTTTAAGGGAAATATTATAACCTTGTGTGGAAGAGTAACTACTGTACCTACTATTGTTCATGGAACATCAACTGAAGAAGAATTTGAATTCATTAGGTTTATTGAGGACAATGTCCCTTTCCCACTTTTGTTAGATAAGACTTGGATTGAGAAGGATCATATTATAAGGAAATCAAAGGAAGAAGCTATAGAAAAGAAAAAACAAGAATTAAGGGATTTCATAGCTAGGAAAGTAGACCAACTAATAGAAGAAGGAGAGGATAAATTGAAGCAACATAGCAACGTAACAATGCAAGAGGGACAGAAAGAAAAAGAATTAGCTATCAAGGTTGAAAGAATGCAAGAAGGCTTGGAGGACCTATCTATCCAAGAGAGAAGTGTTCCCCCTCGGGAAGTGTTAAGAAAATGGATATTAACTTCAGAATATTTGAGGGTAACTCGACAGTGTGAAGCCACTACGCTAGGGGAATATAAGAATAAGAATGGAAAGAGGATCCCAGACATAGTTAAAGAGACTCAGATAACAGGAAATAAGGCACAGAAGCTCAATAAAAAGAAATCTAAGTTGGAAAATCTACAAGAAGTTAAGGAAACCAGATGGAAGACTTCGCATACTGGAACCTTGCAGGAGGTAGGTTCATAGGGTTTGAACCTCGCTGGAACAACAAGTTCACACAAATTTGGACTTCACCTTGGCGAAGTTATATAACCGTTGGAGGCACCCCGACCATTAGAGTGACACTCTAGAATGGTTAGGAAATGCATTTACGGGGTTATGGACTGCTTTTGGACGTTGAGACCGCGCCGTAATGGATATATTTACATTAATGGAAGCATTTAACTCTAGTTCCTGTCTGTTGTAATATCCATCATGATTGCCCCGCTTATTTAACTCATCGATAGTAGTGTTGGGATCACATTTTACTACCCATGATTGACTGAGCTAAGACAAGAACTGTTCAAGTGTCGAGTTGTGCATCCTGTCATTATTTGAAAGAATACCACACATGTCTGTTTGTCTACCCCGCATGTCTGTTAAAAGATAGAATTTCGGGCGAACCCAATGAGTTGGAGAAGTCTGTTGAGGAAGTTATTAAGAAGATCATGGTCGAATGACCTGTATCTGAAGGTATTTAGGCGTTGTCGACTAGGGGAATGCAGGCTTCCCCTTCGACCGGACGTCATTCCACTCGTGTGAACCCTGTAACTGAACAAAGAAGCAAGCACCGCAACGATCTAGATAACGCGAAGCAAATCCCGACGATCATGCCTAAGTATATTCCACCTCTAGCTGACGATGTTAACCGTGATAGTATCCCTTGATATTTTGAGTACTCTGTGTTCACTACATACATTCTGAAAGGAATTCGCATAGTCGGGAGTGATTTAGGACAGATCTCATTATTGAAGAACAACAACTTCAACTTAGGAGACCGAAAGAACTATGCCACGTTATCTCCTCACCACTATTTAACGAAAACAACCAGGAATAAACCTCGCCTCATATCGCATCCATGGATTAAAGGGTTGGCACAGTCAACCGTGTTGAATGTAATGAAGATTCCCCATTTTGGCCTCCACCGGGAGGTTAACGCTTGCATTAAACTCCTTCTGTTGTGCTATCATGGTGGGTATCTATGGCTCACAAAATAATTATTGTGGATCCGGCACTGATCCACCAGATCACATGTTTAAGTTTGAAGGGTCCTGACCCACAACAGTTCTATCCAGGGAAGACCTCAAACTGATCCTTAGCATAGCACATAAAAGAATCCTATGGAGAGGTAGAAAAGAGTAAGCGAGGTTACAAGGTATCCTCCATACAGGATGGCGCAGTGCACCTTACTTGTAAACTCTTAGTTGGCAAACTAGTGAGGAAGATTCACCCCACACAGGTCACCGGGTTCGTGGTGGACCTCGCAGGAAAGTGTGTGGAGGGTGTTAGGCAAAAATATTGTCGTTTAATTCCGTTGTAGTATTTTCCCAACTATTTAATTTGTCAATCTGAGGTTCGTAGGCTTATGAGGCACACACACTATATATGCAAGACTGAAGTAGAACTAATCTAATCTAAATTGCTGAAATGAAATTAATCTAGGAAAGCATTGAAAAACTAACTATGAAAGTAGTAAATTAATCTAGGAAAGCAATACAACATGTGAAGAGTTGAATGGCAAAAGACAAATGCGAGCTCACACAAAACATCAATCTCAAATTATATTACAAGAGTCAAATGACAAAGCATGAAAGAATAACAAAGCTAAGAATCCCCTTCTCCTCATTACAAGACTAAATTATGAATTACATGATCTCTAACTCTCCAAGCTAATCTCTCCTATGAATAACATGATCTCCCTCATGAAGAGAGAACACTCTCTTATATACATGAGTCTTGAAGAGTGTCATAATTACATATCCACTATTATCTCAACCATTCTCAACTACTTTTCTATTATTAGAAGATATGATCCCTTCAAATCCTCCACACATCTCTCACATATCTTAAATAAGATATGCCATCCAAATATTCAGTGATCTTCTCCTTTGAATATGCTTGAAGATGAAATTCGAATTTGAGGCTAGGTGGTAATATTTGACTTTGTTAAAATCTTCACATATGCCTGCACACATCATCAAACTCATCCAACCTTGATATAAAATGAAAATATGTTATTTTTCTAATATTTAATCACAAATTCACTTATAATACTAAAATGAATAGTGGTAATATTTGACTTTGTTAAAATCTTTACATATGCCATCCCACATCATCAAACTCATCCAACCTTGATATAAAATGAAAAATATGTTATTTTTCTAATATTTAATCACAAATTCACTTTATAATACTAAAATGAATACAATGGAAAATAATAAGGAGAAACCCCAAGTATCATTATGGAAATGGTATGATGGAAGGTTAATGGGACGATGAAATGTAAGGAATGGTGAAGGAAAAACATGATATAAATATGACATTTTTGAGGCCCAACATGCCCCTGGGAACTCAAATTGTTGCATGTCCTCATGCAACCATGCATGGATCTTCTTGAAGAACTTTTGGCATTTAAACTATGGATTTGATTGATGATGTCCTTTTAACAATGAATATTTCTGGGATTTGAAATACAGGAGTAGCAGTAAATATGGAAATACATGTGTAGCAACATGTAATATATGTATACAACATGTGAAATTTTCTTATGGTTGGTTCTTGTGTGACAACCATGAATACAAAAGATGTTGGTTCTTGTGTTAACAACATTCATTTCTAATTTATTTTCTTGCCGCAATAATTTAGCCATATACTCACCGGAAATACTGTTATCAATGTGCGTAAGAAAGCATCATTATGTGTAAGAAAGTCTGCTATCTTTCTTTATGAATCATGCCAATATGTATATATCAATCAAAATGCAATAAAGTGTTGTTGGAAAAGAAATGTTAGTGAATCATAAATGGAACGATGAGATGGTAAAATGGAATAATGGTAATGAATATGTGGTGAAAGATCCTTCAATCGACCGGTTGCATGCTCGCATGCAACTTAGTGTAGTTCATGGAAAGAAAGAGAGCATGGCGAGGAAATTTTCCAAAATATTCAATTCGGCATATAAGGAATTGTGTGATTAAATCTTAGAAAATAACATACCTCCACTTACCCAAAAAGTAGATGTAGTTGTTGCGGCTGCTGGATCAGGAAAGTGAAGAAATCTGAATTGTTACTGTTGAATCATGAGAAATGTGGAAGGCAGAGGATATGGAACTCTCATAGATCTGAAATCAAACTGTTGCAACTGCTGAGGGGATCATGAAAAAGTGAATAGTTTTCACCTACTATAAAACCAATGGTACAATTCTCATCATGCGAATGAATGTGTCGATGTCGAGCATGAAGAGAAATCATTGGATTACTGACCATTGATGAATGTCGTTAACCAATGCGAGACAAACTCACTAGTGATGACAATGAGTGTCAAGGTACCTGAGTACATCCTGCGAAGTGCGAATAGATGGGTTGATGTCGAGCCACTTGCAAGATCTAACGATCAAGGGGAATTGATGTATTCCCATGATTGCTAGCGAGAGAGTTTTCCATTAAGGCATGCAAGCCTCTAGGTACTCAAAATAAACTCTAGTCTATATCCCAGATAAGGTGCTGAGGTCGATGGGGCAAGACTTGTTGAAAGGTGGGCCTTAAGGAATCCCACATCAGTCAACGCGAGTTTGTATAAAAATATTTGGTAGGACTATATGAAATATCTCAGTAGCAACAGTGTTTATGGCAAGGAAATGTAATCATGGAAAGGGAATTGGTTTTATCCAAGAGGCAAACTGGAATGGAAAAAGAAGGAAAAAGTGAACTGAAAAAGATAAATGAATGTATGCAACTCAGAAAGGAATAGGCATGTGTGAAGTCATGAAAGTTAAGGCAATGGAAGATGGCTTCAACAAAGGATGACTAATCATCTTTGAAGGAGAAATGGGATAGTGTCACAGTGTGAAATTTGGCAAAATGCGGAAGTAATAGTGTATTAGCATGGTTGTTGTGTAACAACAAAAATATTTCTGTGTAACAGCTCCTTCAAGATGTCTATCACATGTTTTCTTTGAAGAATTTTGTGATTCTTGAAAATCACTTCGGCATGAATTACGAGCGTCTTGTTCCTGCAATCAATCTGAATACTAATTCGGCAATCAAACTTGTGAGAGCAACATAAGATGTGAAATGCAAGATTAAGTACAAATGCAAACAAATTCAGTGTAGAAAATAAATGCAGTTATACCTGTTGTTCGCACTTGTTAGTTCCGTCATTGTTTCTGCCAAAATGATTTAAAAAAAAAACAAAGAAACGTTGAACGTAAAAATATGTATTTATTAATGTTTTCAAGAATGTTTTAAAGTGCCCATTTGCAATTTTTGTTTGTTTTTGTTTGTTTTGTTTTTCTATATATATATATAGTGGTTTTTTCAATTTTTAAATTTGTTTGTTTGTTTTTAATGCTTTTGTTTTATAACTAAAATGAAACAAAAACAGTTATTATTTTTCTTTGTTTATTGTTTTTGTTTTATAATAAAACAAAACAAAAACATATATATATATATATAATTTGTGTTATTTAAAACAACAAGGCAATGACATTTGAAGTCGCCATGATTTGGAGTTCAACTGAAGATCTAAAAGAGATTGAAATATTGAATGATGATTAGTAAATCAAATTAGACTCTTAGATCATGTGCCATGTGTAGCAGAGTTTGTTATTAACTTGAGTTCTTCTTCTTGGAGGGTGTTGTAATTCAAAACAAATCATTTTTTCCTCACGTAGTCTGCAAAACAGAGCTCCGAAGAACCATGATTTTATCCCAAATGATTGTGAAATCCAGAAAATTGCTCATGTGTTACCTAACCACCTCCGTTATAGAGAAAACCCATGTTTTATTTTTTTCTAATTCGCCTCGGATTTCTCAGAAAATGCGTTTTAAAATCATGTGTTTAACAGTTACGCATTTCTGGCAATTACGTTTTCTGGCAATTTCGGAGACTAGGCAATAGAGCATGGCTATTGCAGGTGTGGCGTGTGCAGTGAAACTTCAATCAAAAGTTCTAGAGATAGTTCGGACCGAAAAAGAATTCAACAATAGTGCAGGGCGAAGGAGAAAAACAAACTGAAGGATAAATGCACTCTTAAGATTTCTCGTCTTAGTAATGTGTTATTAGTGCAATCGTTTTGAGGCATCATATTAATAATACTCATGTCATGTCCATTTTATTGTTTTTGTTTTGTTGCAGATTTTAGCATGGATAGAAAACACAATTCAACCAAAGTTTCAGCATGATACAGACACAGTTAAAATTTCGCTGTAACAGCATATGTCCCAGGATGTAAAAATAAATAAATAAATTCATTGTTGCAGCATGTAAAAATTTTACTGTATCAGCATGTAGAATTTCACTGTTTCAGTGACTATCTCAGAATGTAAAAAAAAAATTCACTGTTTCAGCATAGAAAAATTTTGGTTTTGTTTTTATTCGTCTAAAAAAACAGAATTATTGTATTTATTTGCAGGTCAAAGGATGGACCCAAAAACATTCATTCCTGAAATCAAAATCATTCCTATTTTCTGATCCTCACAAACGCACGAAGCGTGGAGGAGATCATACTTATTCTAGGTAAAAGAAAAACTGAAAAATAGAACCTACCTACTCTATTCTAAATGGAATTAGAAATTAGTTACGTGTAGGCAAATTTCCAGTGGAGACAAACACGCAACAGTAACAACAATATGTTCAATGGTAATTTTTCAAATGAACAATGGAAATATTCAAGAGTGAATGAATCTAGTTGTTGTGATTGCAAAATTTCTAAATAAAAATAAAAAAATGGAGTTAATTGAGTACTTACCTGGAACCATTGCTCGATAATGCTTTCATTGGCATGTTTTTCCTTGCTCAGATCTTGCTACAGCTCCTCATTGTCCTCAAATTCCTCAGATGTTGATTTCTCATTTGTTTCTAGAGGAGTATTTAAGCTCTGGGCTATTGTCAATATCTCCTCTTCCTAAGAAGAAGAAACCCCAGCTTTCTCCAGGATCTAAGCGAGTTGTTCCAAGCTGACACTCATGGTTAAATCATATTGCAAAAGGGGTTCTTACAGCACCCAAATCAAAAA
>SNQJ01S0077388.1:104351-122333 GCA_010110895.2 Picea sitchensis | reverse complement strand
TCATTCATTGAATGGGAAAATACTTTTAATACACTTGATGCATTGGGTAAATGTATGGTCTAGTTTTTGGTTTATTTTCAAGTTATATTTGCATTGATGGAATAAATGCACTCCATTCCTTGCCATCCAACACACTTAAATTTGGAAGTTATGGAATAAATTTGCATGGTTTTGTGTGAATTCATATTGAACCTTTGTTCATATCAAAGGGTGAATATTTTCCATAGCTACCTCATATTTTCCCATGGGATTGTGGGAAGAGTTGTTATGTAGGTGCTACAACTCTACCCACGGGCTTGTGGGTAGAGTTGTATCATGTGGGAAGAGTTGTAGATGATACAACTCTGCCCAAAGGCCCGTGAGAAGAGTTGTAACATATAAAAATATACCCATAGGCCTATGGGAAGACTTGTATATGCTACAACTCTGCCCATAGGCTTGTGGGAATACTTGTAGATTCTACTCAATAAGATGAATTACTATAGTTTGAGATTCTCCTAGAGTTCCCATCAATAGTGATAGACCAATAGATTGTCCTTGAAAGATAAACTTATGTTCTAGTGAAATGCAATATAAATGGATAGTTGGATGTTTTAATTTACTATGGAGAATTGTTATGGCTCTCAACATTTATTGAAACTTTTTATTCAAAATCTCTACTTTCCCCATGTGGCATTATATACATGCACACACTTGTTGAATTCTAAATATGCAAAGTCATGCATTTGTTATGGACAAATATGGTGACATTGTTATTAATGTTTAGTGGGTCATTTCCATTAATAGAATGGATTGTCATTAGAGAAATGACATTTTATTCTTGTAATAAATCCAAGTTGTAAAACCCAACTCAATCACCATGTTTCAAGTGCTTCCTCTGTGTGTTGATTTACTGACTCTAGAGAAAGGTAATAAAATCCACAATTATGTAAGTCTAGAACATAAAACCCAATCAGTCCCCATGTTTAGTATTTTGACTATGTTTTCTAATTTATTAGCTTTATAACAAGTTAAATAAATCCATATGTATGTAAGTTTATAACTTGAAATGATTCAACACAAAAAATTACAAGCATGAATTTTATGAACATGGACATTGTAGGAAGTTGTAGTATGGACTTGAAATACATTATTCGTAGATTAGAAAAAATACTTTATTACAATCCAAGAAGCCATCATTTTCATCCGTTTTGGGAGACTTTCGAAGGGAAGTTTGTAGTTATTCATATTTTGAGGGTTTTAGTTTGAGTTTATGTTATCTTTATCTCTTCTTATATATCATTAAGTAAAATTAAATCATTGGGAATTTCATCTTGGTTGGGTTATTTTGAGGGTTTTATTTTGAGTTAGTGTTATCGTTATATCTCTTCTATACATCATTAAGTAAACTTGAATTCTCAGGAATTTCATCTTGCTTGGTTTCTAAGATAAGGTTCTTTATAAGGTTATGTTTACAAGAAGATCAATCACCATTAAAATTATATCCAAAAAACTATGCCATATTTTATTACATTATTAAATGCATCCCAAACATCACAAATAAGGCATGATATCTTTTTCTTTCTTCATATAATCAAGAAAAAATGTCTAATACAATATACTTCCAAAGGAACACAATCAATAAGGTTTCATGTGTTGTCTTTTAGAAGAGATTGTGGATAATCTAGGTGAGTTTTTGAACCCATGGTTGGAATATATAACTATCCTTTTACTATTGCATAATTGGATCTTGTTAAACTATGTGAGAAAACATTGCTTCAATCTTCATCCCCATGTTTAAAAAGACCTCTATAAATTGTGTCTTCGGAGTTAAATTGGAAGTAACAATTGTTAATTGTTATCACTCAAAATTCGTCTACAACATTGCACACAAATGGTTAGAGAAATATAACAATGCCAACAACTATGAGTTCACTTGCAACACCCAAATGCATTTCAAAAAGGAAAAAACTATACAATTGGGAAAAAAATTACATGCACAAACTCGTGAAAGGAAGCACGCACAGAGTGCACCGGCCAAAGAATCCTATAGACCACACAATGCACCATATGTGCGACTGTGTACAATAAAAGTTGCACACTCCTATGAAAGATGCATTTATGGTTCTTTACGGCCCCCCAACCACTTATGGACCAGCTCCCAACTTGATTTGATCTTCAGATCTGAGCAGAATCTGAATGGGGGGTTGGTCAAGGACCAAAGGGTGCCCTAAATGGCCCCTTGTTCACACTAAGAACCGGTTGAATTTTTCCTTGAATAAATTCTATAAATGGAGGCCATGGGTACACTAAGAAACAAATATCTTCATAGTATTCTTATGATGCCTCAATTCTCCCTTGAGAATCCTCTTTTCTCCGAGGATTATTCAAGCATCATTGCAATAAGCCATTCTAGTCACCTCTTGAGGAAATAGGCATTGATTTTATTCATCATTTGTCATTTTTCTTCCATTGTAAGAATATCTCCCCATTAGGGAACTCAATATCTCTCCCAAGGAGGAAGAGGGAACTCATAAGTCCTCATTTTTCTTTATGGTGTTTTTCCAACTAATGTAGTTATCCATTGGTGGCATAATCTTGATCATTGGTTGATTGTTTATGGTTCTAAAATTTTCTTATGCATTCTAGTGTTTATTTCCTTAGTTTTTTTAGTTTGTTTGCTTGTTTATTTCATGTGTTTGTCTTGTTTAATCCACTCACTAACCTATGTCTTGTCTAGCAGGCCCAACTAGGAATGCAAGTTCCATTTTTTTCTCACTCAAGTGACGAAACATGCATAATAGATTGGCGACCATACTAGGGATAATGTATCAAATTCCATCCTATTTTGGCTTAGAGAGAACTTCTTTTTAATTCATTTGTCTTGTAGGTACCAAAATTGGCCTAGCCTTACCTGTCAAAAGCAAGATTTTGAGCTGGAGGAGGATAATTTCACTCAAAAAATTTCCCCCGAAGTGTATCAGAAAGGCTGTGGGTATTCCATCCCACATACACACACTCAACACACTGTGGGCCCAAAAGGATTTTTTTCTCTGTTCATTTTGTACATTGTGCACCTAGTGTGCCTCTGTCAAAACTGTAACCCGCGGATATTTCTAGAGTTTCAAAATTCTAAGAGTTTTTGTGATAATTTGAAGGTCCCTAGCCTTCAAATTATTTCTTTCATGCAATTTGTAAATGCACTCCACTTAGACTCCTTTCCCATATGAAATGTTAGCTAAACATAGGCACTTAGGGGGTAAAAAGAACCATATATTCTCCTCTTTTTCTTTGGTTTCCACATGGATGGATTGTTTGGTTTGTAAAATTTAAGTTAAGGTTATTCCTACCACAAATAAAACACTTACAATGGGACCATAAATTAACTTTGATCATTGAGTATGCTCTTCTCTCACACCATAGAGTGATGTTGAGAATAAAAAAGGTGGTTAAGGGGAAATTTCATCTCCCTTAAAAAAAATCTTTAGGAAAAGACAAAACCCCCCTAGGGATCCTCTTGGTTTCATTTTTGAAATCATCTTAAAGTTGTAAGGGCACATACATGCCCACATGTTGCAAACTTAGGATAGTTTCTTGAAATTTATTTCTTAGTTTACATCACTAGGGAAGTTTAAAGATCAAAGTAATGGGCCCTTACATGCCCACATGCTTCCAACCTAGGATAGTTTATTAAATATTTTTTAGTGTAAAAAACATTAGGGAGTTTAAATGATTGGCAATGACCCATATGTCCACATGTTGTTTCTTTAGTGATTTTAAAATTTTGCATGGTTATACCAATGAAACTTAGTAAGATAGGTAACAAAGATTTGTAAGGACCACATGCAGTCCACATGTTGCAAATTCACACCTAACTTATTAAAATTTGGCACACTCTTTCACTTTCTCACACACAAAGTCACTCCTCACTCACACAATTTCCATCTTGAATTGTGGAGGTCGAAGTAGGTTTTTTCCAAAGGAATTCTAAAACATCCCACTATTTCTTGAGAAATTATCCACACCCACTTAATTCAAACAAGATTGGTTCACACCCCCAATCTCTCATCCCACCACAGCTAAAAATTTTCTAAAAAATCACTAAGTTTTCCTCCACATGAGGTGCCAAAATATTTTTTTTAGTCTAGGTAGGATCTTGGGGTAGGCATCCAAATAACCCCCTACTACATGGTTTTCACATTTTCAATCATTAGAAGTTGACAAATAGAGGAATTTAAAATCCTCCAAGTCAAGTGTTCCTACACCATAAGGCATGGAGATACCCATGAAGGGTTGAAGGCTGAGATTTGGTTGTTCTTTGTGTCCCCCCTTGAGTCACCCAAATATTGGAAGGGATCTAGCCCATGACCCATTTCTAAGGTCGAAAATATAAATGTCGCACTTTGACCAAGGAACCTAGTGACCAAATTTAGGACATCTACCTAGGCAGAAATTGTGGGCTACAATTTCACCTTGATAAGATTTTGTTTGGCTATTGGGAAATATCACCAACTCTTTTGAGATATGCACCCTCTACCCTCATTATAACTTATTGTTTCATCCTTCACTTGTTCCTCTTCTAGTGGATTTAAACCGCACTATTGAGTTCTCTTGGAAGGTCCAGTGTTATTTTGAGAGGAAGGACGATATGCATTTTAGGATAGGAGCATTTTTTTTATTTGTTCCCCCATGTGAACAAAATCCACCTACCCATATGCATTCTTAATTACATTTGATTTAGGTATGATGCTCATTTGATTACATGAAATTCTGAGTTATATTATCTTGTGAAGGTTCAAATTATACAAATCTCTTGTTCATTTATTGCTCTCGTCACCATTTTCACAAATCCACTTTTCTAGTCAGCCATCATAGGGGACCTAGATAATTCCCATTGTTCTAGACACTTTAATAATCTCCCTCCTATTATAGGACTATTTCCTAGTCTTGTTGACTCACTGACTTAGCCATCTCACACCCCTGTCAGCACCACTATTTTGGGATCAAATTTTCTTGGTTCAAAGTTTCTTGGGTCCAATTCCCAAGGAAATTCATTCACTATCTCTCCTTCACAAGGAGGTGGGGGGGAAAAGTCTTCTCAAGGGAGAAGTACAACCCTAACAAGTCCCTCTCAAGGGTCAGATCCACTACCTTCTCACACTGTGGTTGGAACTAATCCTCCACCAACTTCCCCCATCCCATACTTGGCATATATCAACATTCGTGATTTGAGTAAACTCACAAATGATCCTATTTTACACTACTCCACATGGCCCAATATGCCTACCAATCTACCTTCATATATTCCAAAATTTGAAGGAAAATTGGGGGACGGTCCCGCCAACCATGTTATGACCTTCCACTTATGGTTCTCTTCAAACAAAATCATGGATGACTCCATCTGCTTAAGGTTATTTCAAATAACACTCATTGGCCCATCAACCAAATGGTATGTGGATGAAAAATCAGGATCCCATGTGACTTTTGAATCCTTGGCCAAATATTGTTTTGGCCTTTTTCCAATTACCAGTTCATCATGACACCAGTTCATAATTCCTCTCCGAGTGCAAACAAGCCACAACTATGCATATTTCTGACCACAATCACGAATGGCATCAACGATGTAGTTTATGTAGAGAAAAAACCACCAAAGAACACCATATTGATTGGTTTCTAAAATGACTCATCTTTATACTTTCCAAAGATGTAGCATCCACCTTCCCCCAATACGAAGAGGAAGCCATCAACAAGGCCCAAAAGTTAGAACTCATTTATGCTCAGTCGGGTTACTTTTACATAGTATTACCTGATGCACCTAGACCCATACCATTTGGCGAGGACAAACCTAGAATGTATCATGTTCTGGATGCGTTGATTGGTACCACGACACACCAAAACCCTTAAAACCAACCACCACCTATTTATGGTTCACCTCAATATCCGCAACGATATGGAGGGCCATCGTATTACCCTCAGCCCCATTACCAACAACAATATCTTGTTTCYCCCCCTACACCAATGAGTGGACCCTCACCAACACCAATGATGTGATCGARTTCCCAACCAAGTTTAGGTTCCCCTTCTACTTCATCATATAACCTGGGTAGTAGTGAAAGTGMTTCACCTTCCTATGCACCCTATGGATTGTTGCCAAAAAACAATCTTGATTTCMTGTTTCCTCATTCTTCACATCCATTTGTTCCTCCACATGGAMAACCACACACGRACATTAAATTTTTCCATCACTCTCCCATTCAAAAACTTCATACTTTTGAACAGTTGAATATGGGAAATCCATCCCATGAGTCAAATAATGCCAAGAATAAAGGGAAAAATTGAAACAATAATAACACAGAATGAGGTGGAAATAATCTCCAACAAAACCAACCTATTGGGGGCAACAATAATCAAGGTAACTAGAACTCCCAAGGAGACATTTGTTAATTTTTATAGCATTTAATATAAATATGAATTTCATTTCATTTTAACAATTAACCATAACCATAAATGCTGCAGCAACCAAGATCACATGAAGAAGCACCATGCACAAGAACACAAGATATATCTTGGGAAACCCTTCTCAAACAAGGAAGACAAACCTAGCCAAATCCTTTTCTATACTCTTCAAGAGAAATACCTTTTCACCACCAAGAATATCCCATCACACAAGAGTGTGCACAAAACCTAGAAACCCTAGCGCCCAAGAGAGGTGCACAACTTTTACCAAGAAGTGTACTTGTTGAAATTTCCAAAACTTACAAGTGAGTGTGTGTCTACAAATGAAAGATTTCATCTTACTTATATTATATTTATCCTATCAAATCAAGTGTCTATTGGCACAATAGGGTCGACCTCACTTAGACATATTGATTTTTTATTATTATAATAATTAATATTAATATTAATATTAATTATCTTTTACAGTTTATCTTTAGACACAATAACATAGTGTTGACTTGTACCCTTTACACAATAACTAGGGTTACAGGTAGGTCTAACTCTTGGACAATATATAGAAAAAGATATGATACACCCACTAGTGCTCATCCACTAGGGGCTACATCCATAGGGATGTCATAGACCCGAGTCACTGCATTACATAGATGAGCTAGGTCCTCAAACATGCACTTATGCTCAACCATAGTCACGTCTTCTCTACAGATTTTATTTCCCACTACTACTGACAAGAGGATCATCTGGAGTCTTCACGTAAACTCTGTGGCTATTCATAGGAGGCCATCACATCATATTCGTTCTTATTCTCATGATGATGTGCCCAACGCTTTATAGGATTTCTCTAACTCAACAAATCACTCTTGCATTGGATAATCATCTGAAGTTCTTCTCTCTCATGTCATGGAGGAGGACATATACATTCCTAGCCTTTGTCCCAGGCTGGAACCACAAACCCTTTATTAGGGGATTTCTCTGAGGTTTGTAAGCTAAGAGTAAGACTTCACATAGTTGCTATATTCCACATCTCAGAGGTCTGTAGGTTGGAAGATGTCTCCTATAGCTACAATCATTAACACTCCCTCTCAACTAGGGAGGCATTCTCCTTCAAGCCAAGTATCATACTGATGTGCTCTAAGTTTTTATTTTGGCTAAGTTCATTCATACTCCCTCTTAACTCAAAAGGAGTTCTTCACCAAGAAAATGTTTGTAGTATTCTTAGGTGTAGGAAGGTACTGCAAGTATACAATATTTATTCTGTATCATATATTTGATATAAAGGTATTTCATATCATCGTGTTTTGAACCATCAGGAAACACTGGAATCACATAGCTCTTAGTTGTCATCATAATATCCATCTCATGGTCAAGTAAATATGTCGAAAGTTTTTGAATCCACATTGCTTTGCACACTTACTGTTATATATACTCTATCTCTAGTGCACTCAAGGCCACAGAGTCTTGTTTCCTTCTGTGTCAGAAAACCCTAGAAAAATTCAAGGTAGAACATAAACCGCATGTTCTTTTGCCAGTCCACTGTAATTTCTGCTCAATATGAATCGACATATTCAACCAACTCAAGTTCACACTAGAGGGATATCTCGGACCATATCCAACTGTGGATTAATATATGTTTTGTTCTTGCCTAGTGAGTCTATCTCGGTTGACTCATCTCATTCACTATATGGCATGAGTCAAGTCTAGTGTTAACCAGATACATCAGTGATCGAATCAACTATGGATTAGTATCATCTGAATTATCATCAATATTCTTATTTAAATCCATCATGGTGGATTTTCACATGTCATACTTATTTAATATTCCCACTGTATATTTTCCTTGAATTCGGAAAATTTCATTGGTCCTCTGTCATACTTATTGTCCCAGGAAGTAGAGTATCATACTTAGATCCTTTATGAAAATCAAAAGTCAATTGTTTCTTTTTTTCAACAACTGGGCTTTCTCAGTAAGTCATCAGGGTCAGTTTTTTGTCACCAACATTGTATAGGTTTGGATCAACAACACTCTTGCTGAAATCTAAACTCATCAAGAATCTATCAATCTAATATAGATACCAACTCATGGATGGAGGTATTGATGGAAGTGAATCGATTCACTAGGTCAAGTGTCTCATCATGGAAAAATCCCTCTATTTATGAGAAACTTCTGGCTATAGATCTTGTTTTGTATTTCTCGACACTTCCATTAGTGGCAAGCTTGATCTTATAGATCTACTTGGAAGTTACCAAAGACTTCCCTTTTTGGTCCCTGAATAATATCTTATTCATCATTCTTTAAGATATATTGGTATTCTTCTTTTATGGCATCTTTCCATACCAGTTCTCTTGTTTCTTCTCTGAGATAAGGAGTCTCGACATCAATGAAGTGGCTCATGGTTGAACGATAGCTCTAAAATTTATTTATTTTTCTTTCTCAGAATGTGCCTTGAGAAGCTTGTATGTTTCTCTACCTCTAGAAGAGTGAGTTTAGGTAGGCCTTTTATGCCCTACTGCAATATCTATGAGCATATCATCTAGAGAAATTAGATCAACTAGAATAATATATTTCTCCCTCTGAACTATTGAAGGGGGAGAAGTCATAGTCTTATTGTCAATCTCCATCTGATATTCTCTGGATCTTTGAAAGATTATCTATTCTTCAAGGAAAACATTTTTTCTTGTCTCAATCTATTTTTGATCAGGGATGTCGATCTGGAATGTCTTTAAAGATTCACTATATCCTTTCTAAAGGATCTAGCTTGGACTTCTTCTCTTTAGGTACATGGAAATACACTGGGCACCCAAATAACATGAAGTGTTCAATCTCAGGCTTCACTTTGTTGAAGGCTTCTATTCTGGTGAATACTCTTCTTCTAAACATATACTGCGTCATGCATGCTTCTACCCATGAAATGATAGAAGGATTTTGATCATGCATTATTGCATTAATTGTCTCAAGGATGGTCCTATTATTCCTCTTTCTCAAATAGTTTTGACTCCCTTTGAGTCAATGTGACTCCATCTGAGGGATAAGCATCTTCCTTTGTTCTTGACCTGTCTGGAACAAGGAAAAAAACAAGAGGAACCAAGACAAGAATATCTCGTAAAGGAGAATAATGAGTACATCTCTAGAATCAAAACAATTTAAGGATTGTTAAAATAGCTACAATTCCTACTTGTAATGTAGCAAACTTTAGAAATATAAGTTTAGAGGAATGACAATTACAACAATCAAACTTGGAGTCTTCCAGTGTGTTGTTTTTCCTCCAAGTCTCCCTCGCTCAAGATAGAAAGTGCTTTCTTCAACCTATCTTTTGTACTAGTACAATATTCTATCCTGACAGAATGTTGGGTTAGATAACAAACTCTATGATCTCAACTTTAATCCATATAATATCTTGACTTTAATTTTGGCCAAAGGTTAGTATGATGGTCATAGCTTCAATATGCAATCTAGATCAAAATAATGTCATAACAAGTAGATGCATATCAAAATAGTCAAACCTGGATTGCATTATTATTATGAATGTGTTGGATCTTGAGATCCTTCTGGATCTATGGCAAGAGATCCCTTCTCCTACAATTACTCTTTAAATATTAACAATTTAAACATATGTGAGTACATATCTCTGATAGAATTTTCAAGTAGTGACCCATCTAGTAGCAACAGTAATATTTACAAACTCTTAAAAGAATTCAAGGGTGACTGCAACTGGTGCAACAACTGGTACATCAACTGATACTACAATTGTTATTGATATTGCAACTGATTCTGAAACTGCCACTACAACTTAGGGTTTTATGAGGAAACCCTAATTTTTCAAACTTCAACTTTTGAAATTCTGATCTAGGGGATAGATGTGTTGAGCTGAGGCGAGTAAGATGGTGCAGTCATATTTATGAAAATCCAAGTTTTTCCCCCTCAAATTTGACCATCGGATTTCTGGACTAGTGCTTCTGGTACTTCTGGTTTTCTCGTATTTTTGGTACTTTGTGAAAACCAGGGTTTACATTTTTGGGAGATCTACCCACTAAAAATGTGTGTTGAAGGTGCCAAAGAGTTCCTTGGGTTAGGGCACACTTTTATAGAAGTTTTTGAGGCTAAAAATCTTCTTAAATAAAAATCCCTAATTTTCTTGTATGACAACAATGACATTTTTCCTTTTTCTTGTGGAGAATTCTTATGCAATGGGTTATTTCAAGACCTATTGCATGTTATTTTTTATATCATTTAGGCTAAACATCAAGTTCATTTTATTTTAACAATTAACCATAACCATAAATACTACAACAACCAAGATCACATGAAGAAGAATCATGCACAAGAACACAAGATATATCTTGGGAAACCCTTCTCAAACAAGGAAGAACAACCCAACCAAATTCTTTGTTATACTCTTCAAGAGAAAGCCCTTTTCACCACCAATAATATCCTAGCACAAAAAAGGGTGCACAAAACCTATAAACCCTAGCACCCAAGAGAGGTGCACAAATTTTACCAAGAAGTGTACTTGCTGAAATTTCCAAAACTTACAAGTGAGTATGTGTCTACAAATGAAAGATTTAATATTACTTATATTAGACTAATCCTATCAGCTAAAGTGTATATTGGCACAATAGTGCTAACCTCACTTAGAAATATTGATTCTTTATTATTATAATAATTAATATTAATATTACTATTACTATTAATAATAATTATCTTTTACGGTTTATCTTTAGACACAATAAGATAGGGTTGACCTATACCCATTACATAATAACTAGGGTTACAGGTAGGTCTAACTCTTGAACAATATATAGCAAAGGACCTGATACACCCACTAGTGCTCATCCACTAGGGTCTACATCCATAGGGATGTCATAGACCTAAGTCACTGCATTACACAGATGAACCAGGTCCTCACATGTGCACTTATGCTCAACGATAGTCATGTCTACTCTACAAATCTTCTTTCCCACTGTTACTGACATGAGGATCATCTAGAGTCTTCATATTAACTCTGCTTCTATTCAAAGGAGGCCATCACATCATCTTTTTTCTTATTCTCATGATGATGTGCGCATCACTTTTTGGGATTTATCTAACTCAATAAATCACTCTTACATCGGATAATCATCTGGATTTCTTCTCTCTCATGTCATGGAGGAAGCCATATACATTCCTAGCCTCTGTCCCAGGCTAGAACCATGAACCCTTTATTAGGGGCTTTCTCTCAGGTTTGTAAGCTGAGATTAAGACTTCACATAGATTCTATATTCCACATCTCATAGGTTTGCAGGCTGCAGGATGTCTCCTATAGCTGCAATCATTAACAACAATAACAACAAATGCCAAGGGAGGAACAGAAACAAAAACCTCTAGACGAACTTCCCTTGCACTCTTTATGGTGAGCATGGAAATTATACTCACCATTTCCCCCAAATTGCGAACTTTAAATGGATGAAAGAATATATTAACACACCACGTCCTCCAGCGCCTCCTGCCACTCAGCAGGCCCCACCAGCCATATATAGTCATTTCTTCCAAACTTTCACACTCAGTTACCAGAGCCCAGAGCCTCTGTTTCTTGATCCGTCTTCAGCCACAACATCATCCTCCCGCCATCTACATAGTCACATTACCCAGGTCACCTTCTGAACTTGGCCTCAGGGGAGGATTTTTCTCACATCACATCTAGGTATGCATGCTCATGTTCCATTTTCCCATAGTTTCCCCTCTCCCTTCGACGAATCTCTCTTGTAGTTCATCTTGGAACTCTTCATTACAATGGCACTCTTAGTATAATAAACATTGATGTATTTTGGCTATACGTATTCTCCTAACCTCACACATCAGGGGGCATATGTTATCATTGAAATTTCATATGTAACATTGCACGCAAATGCAGCAACTATTAGTTCATATGCAACACCAAAATGCATTTCAAAAAGGAAAAAACTATACAATTGGGAAAAAATTGACATGCACATACTCACTAAAGGAAGTGTGTGCACAGTGCACGGGCCAAAGAATCTTGTAGAGTGCACAATGCGTCATATGCATGATTGTGTATGAGAAAAGTTGTGCACTCCTGTGAAAGACATATTTATGGTTCTTTTCAGCCCCCCAACGACTTATGGACTAGTTTTCAACTTGATTTGACCTTCATATTTGAGAAAACTTTGAATGGGGGACTAGTTAAGGACCAAAGGGTACCCTAAAGGGACCCTTGTTCACACTAAGAACCAATTGAATTTTTCCTTGAAGAAATTCTATAAATTGAGGCCATCGGTGCACTAAGAACCCAATACATTCATAGTATTGTTATGTTACCTCAATTCTCCCTTGAGAATCCTCTTTTCTCCTAGGAGTATTCAAGCATCATTGCAATAGGCCGTTCCACTCACCAACAATGAAAACAACATATCCCTATCATATTTTAGCTCAACATAATCATGTTTATTTTTTGATACTATGAATCCATATTCTATTAGGATCATATCATTACTCAAAGGACTATAGTCTAATGATATTGGTACTTTCTCCTTAGTGACAACCTTGAAAAAATCCTTATCTTAGCCATAAGTAGTCTCCTGAACAACTCAAGCATTAGGATGGAAATTATGATTACACATATCTATAAGAGGAAGGAGAAATAGATTTATAACATGCTTATCATCAGATATAATATCAACTTGTAAACGAAATTCCCTAGTAGAGATTACTAATATGGCCCAACCTAAGGTGGTTGTATCAATATGTTGGCTACAAAAAGGATGTCATTCTAGTACTAACCATTTAACTTATGTATTAACATGTTCTTCAAATCTCAAAACACATCTACAAAATATTCTATCTAGGCCTGAGAATGACAATTGTGTTATATAATTCAAATGCAACAAGAAATTTCATGTTCCCTACCAACTGAAATTTAGCAAAGGATCGCTCTGTGCTAAAATATTTTGGTATTTCTCCTTTATTAATGACCGTGAAGAGCTAATGATTTCTCCAAGAATAATTGGATCTGTAATCATCCAGCCAATAAATTCCCTTGAAACAATTTGAAGTAAAAACCCGTGCAACAAACCTTGCAACATTTGTCCTTGAATTTGTTGATAAATAACTTTCCAATATTAACAAACTGATCATAATTTTCATGGACATAGAATAATGGCTTCTTACGAAATATCATCCTTGCATACCTAAAACCAAAGCTCCGCATTAATAATATTTTCACAAAAATTCTCAAAGTTCCATATACCTCTGCATGGATGTAGACATTCAACATTATTTTGGCTTGGTACCAAATTTCAATGTGTAGTGTACAATGATGCTTTCTTTGACATTGGTGTTCAAGTTTGTCATTTGGTGCTTAACTAAAGATGGCACCCAGGATTTTCATATACACCTCGACTTTTCATACCAACCAATTTGTTCTCTACCATGCCCATATGCCCCATTCCATGTCGTCCTATGGATCCACAATAATTACGTTTAATGCATGCCTACTATCAAAACCCTTTGTTCACAATCGTGGGTGCTTTGACTGCCGGGAAACTATGAAATAATCCCACATGTGTCATGTGAAATGTTTTTCATATATTTATTAATATTGGCCTCTCAACATATATTCGACGTGTTGAGCACCTAAACCCTTGTGTACTCTCCTCCTCGTGTCTCATGGCTTGGCTCTTGGTCATTGGTTTTGGCTTGTAGACTTTGGTGTTGTGGTGGGGAGTGGACCCTAGGCCCACTATATTTTATAAAAACTTATAATAACCCTGCATTCAATAATTTTCAGTACATTATTTGTTTTTTACATACTAATAGGTTGTCAGTCTTCCTACGTTATCAACATTTCCCTCATCGCTGATATGGCATATAAATCGTAGATATGGACCCTCGTTGGTCTTATGAAATTATAAGTCTGTGAATGTGCCAACGTTATCAACGACGTTTCCCCCATCGGTGATATGGTGTAGACGTCGACATTGTAGGATCACGCTGAGACATATGAGGCATCACATGTTCGAATCCATGGACATCATTGTTGCGATGTCCTATGGTGTCACATGAATGACTCCATGTACATCTCTTTTGTGATTTTTTGTGGCATTGCAGGTGCGACCTTCAATCATCGCAATTGCAACATCCATTGTGGGATTTTTCATTGAAAGTATATATGACACATGTCCGCTAGAAACGTGGCACCAACGATGATATCTGTAACGTTGGTATAACGATGTGATCCAAAATGACCTTTGGGGGGTTATGATGTTTGTCGTTTTCCTGACAATATAAATTTGCAATTTATACGAACAGGCCGTAAGAAAATGATCCAAATGTTCTAGTGATGGGAAGTCACTAATTGTATGTTTTTTCTTTCATTCCCTCCGTTAATATCATATCTGACATATTTAAATATTTTCAAGGAAAATTCCTTCCCCCACAATTCAAACTCATCTCTTACATGCATGCTCTTTCTCAATAATTTAATTCCACTACACCTAGGGCATCTCCCATTTAAGCAAGATTTTTGATTAAATTTGCAACCCTTTATCCTTGTACACAAGATGTTGTGAATAAAGTCTCTATATCATGACAAAGGTAATATAACTAAGAATTCCTACACAAGGGTGTTATGAAATACACAAAATACATATGTGTGTGTGAGATATAATAATCACCATACTCAATGTGATATCTACAACAACATGTGTTACAAATTGTGTTTATTATAACATACCAAGGCTTGCATTTATGGAAAGATATTTGGCCCAAGTTAAGTGCACTATGTATTTTTCTGAATCTGTAATACAATTTTGTCCATGTAATGTAAATAAAGTGTTTAATATGGGGTTCCTAGTCCCTAGATCCCCTTCTCAGTTTTATTGCATATTTTTGGTTGGAAGAAGGCCTATTGTTATCATGCTATGTAATCTATATTGGTCCCTTAACTGCTCCAATTAATTTCATGTCAGAACGAGGTAGCTTAACAGTGAAGGAACACAAATATATTGGACCCTCTATGTCAAGTATATCTCATCTATTAGAATACTTTATAAGGGTTTTGATATTTCATTTCATGAGATTAGAGGTTTGTTGGAGCAAACAAGGTTTTTTTGTGATCTTGCTAAAAATTGATTGTGACAAGACACATCAGACTGCATTACGGTCTTTAGAACAAGATTTCTTAACAATATTTTGAAAATAATACATATGGTTTCTAACAGTATAATGACATGTTTCTAAACTTTTGGTTGTTTTAATGCCTAATACTCTCCTAACATCAGTCAAAATTCTAGATTTTAATAAAAAAATAATAATTGAGATTTAGCGGCATCATCTTTTCGTTCAAAATGTTCTTTAATGATTTTATAAGGATGATAACAAATAGTCCACTTAGGTAACTTACCTTAAGTGATTCTATACAAATTTCATCCACTTGAATGTGTTTAGGATTTCTTCATTGCACACTTCTTAATCTAGGTAGGGACGATGAACCCATATCCTAGCACTCTTAACCTCCTTGCTATGGACTTAACAATGTTGTAGTTATTTCCTCTTCAATCACTGGTGGATAATTTACGAGAACAGAGTGGACATGTTGATGACTAGTTTCTATATATTCTAACTGTCCAAAAAAAGGTTGCACCACATGAACTTCTTCACTAGAATGTTGTGCACCATTTGCATCTCTAGCTTCATCCATTGTATAATTATCTCCAAGAAAATCCTCCATCATCTGTTCATCCACAAAAACTTATCCCGATGAGATAGTGATTGGAGGTACAAGAGAAGTCTAAACTCGATTGGTCTCTACTGATATCTTATGATTTTATTGTGGTGATGGAGGATAAACAACAAGGACATATGTTCTGCTAGAAATTGTATTTCCCTCTTCTAAAAGTATGTTTACATATGTACCCTTGTCATTTAACTTTATTCAATTACCGTTTCAATGGGTTTTTCCTTCCTTGAGTACCCTTTACTTCGATTCCATAGGTTACCTGTGTTTAAGGAGAAAAATTGTCTTCCAAGCACACCACACAAAGATTGTCTTGGTATTAAAAAAGAAGACAGAACTAAAAATTCCAATTGGATAAATTTGACTTGGTATTACACAAGAAGACACAACTAACAATTCCAATTGGAAAAAATTGTCTTGGTATTACACAAGAAAACATAACTGACAATTCCAATTGGACATATTTGTATTGGTATTACAGAAGAAAACACAACTAACAATTCCAGTTGGACAAATTTTTATTGGTTTTAAACAAGAAGACACAACTAACAATTCCAATTCTAATTGGAAAAATTTGTCTTCCAATTCTTCCCACAATTGTCTTCCATAGCACAAAATTGTCTATGAATTAAACAACAAGACAAAAGAACAAAAAACATGTTTGTTCCTGCTATATTTTCATGCAAATGTCGAGTTGTTCCAGTAAAGAGATAGATGAAGTTGAGGAGCCTTCCTAGCACATAAAACTACATAGTAGGAATGTGTGTGGATTCACATAAAGAGAAATATGAAGTTGAGGAGCCTGCTTGGAATAAAACTACCCAACAAGAATGCACATGCATTCATGTTGGGCAGGGATGAGCTCTAAGAACACTCAACCTCAAGGATTTTAAGTCACAAGAGCATGTTCATGCTCTTAATGAAATTGATATAGAACTTTTTTTATACCAAAAATCTTTATGAATAAATATGTATAGGGATTTGGGGACAACTAGGACCTAAGGGATTAATATTGAAAGTGTTTTGAAGCATAGATAAATGGTTAGAGCACCAATATGGAGGTGAAAGTGTTTTGGGTCCTTCAACAAGAGGTATATTAATAGTGCACTTAGGAATTTGGTGAAGAGGGTGTTAAGGGAAGAGTATAGGTTATACCTAGGCTTAGATGGAGCTAGTGGGGTCTAGGTCATGGTCTAGGTCAAGCTCTAGGTCATGGTCTAGGTCAAGCTCCAGTTCATGGTACAGGTCTATTTCATGGTCATGTTCATGTTCATGGTATAGGTATAGGTCATGTTTTAGGTCTAGGTCATGTTTTAGGTCTAGATATAGGTATATCTCATGGTCTAGGTCTAGTTGTAGGTCTATGTCATGGTATAGGTAACAATTTAGGTGTATCTCTAGTCTATTTCATGATCTAGTTCATGGTTATAGTATAGGTCTAGGTCATGGTAAATGGTCTAAGTCATGGTATATGTTATATGTCTAGGTATTTTCATCCCTTTCCATGTCTAAGTCTAGTTCTATGTCTTTTCATGCCTTGTCATGTCTAAGTCTAGGTCTAGTTCTTTACATGTCTAGGTCAAGGATATTTCTTTCCTTGCAATATATGAAAGTTTCTATAGTGTGTGATATTCTAAGAGGGAGAGATATGAATACATAGAGGGGGGGTAGAGAAAGTGTGTATGAGATTGTGAGAGTAAAAGAGAGGAATACAAAAAGAGGGGGTGGAGAGAGAGAAAGAAAGAGAGCGTGAGAAGGGGAGAGAGGAAGAGATAGAGAGTGCATGAGAATGAGGGAGAGGAAGACAAAGAGGGGGGAT